>AYEL01045091.1:0-39050 GCA_000484575.1 Olivierus martensii
TAGTAGAATACCGTATTTCATCCGTGAGAGGGATAATACGATTGTTTATTTACACGAGGTCAGGACGAGGTATCAGATTACGCTCAGCAGTATCAAATTACAGTATAAATTGTCTTCATTAGTTGGAAAAGTTTTATAGAATTATGAAGTATTTGGTATTATTAGATGTAGAATATCATCAAGAATGTAAATATCTTAGATAAATTTTTTTATCTAATGCAAAAATCATGAATAATTTGAAAAATTATATATTGTTTACATATGCTAATTAGGCCTAATTGCTTTCGTATTTTTTTTCTTTTTTTCTTTTGGTTCTTAATTCAAAATTAAAAAACAATATCAGGACACAGTATATGGACAACAAAATCCAAATTTTTATGTCAATTAAAAAGTAAAAAAGTTATAGCAAAAATTGAATATTAAATATCATATTTCATATTTCTTAGAGCAGAAAAGGGCGTGTCTTTTTTAAATGAGGAGCATAAAAGATTAATGAGTTTCACAACCATGGCATACATCTAATACAGAAATATTGGTTTTAGTCCCATGTCTTACCCACAATGCCTCTACAAGCTTATTGGGCTTTAGGTAATATTTGGCTTTGACTGCCATGCGTTTTTTCAATAGACTGTTGTAAGTGCCATGCACACGTGTTGCGTTATGCTTTTATTTCATTGTCATAGCATTTTATTCGGTGATTTTCATTTTTTCTGCAGTTAGCATGTTCTTTGTGTGCGATAAGTATTAGTATCTACTTATTGTTGTTAATTATTAAATAGGTGCCATTAAAATTTGTTTTATGTGAATGTTTTGTTTTAAAATTGGCCTATTTGTAAATTGTATTTATTTATTGCATTATTGCAGATTTTTTACTTTATTTTTCTGCAATTGTTGTGTATTTGGTTGTTCTTGTTTTGTGAAGCTATGAATCCATTATGTTATGCTGTGTTGTTTTTATTTTCTGTGTGAATATGCATTGGTATTTCTTAGTTCTGTGTTGCAGTTTTGTTTTGTATTGGTTTGATTAAAACGCTCTGTTCTTGTTTGTTTGCTTGTGTTTTGAAATGCTGTGTGTGTTGTTTTGAATGTTTCTTAAGTGAGTGACTAATTTTTATAGTGTGTTAATAGCGATGGCTGTAATGACTGTAAAATGTTGGGTTTTCTTTGCATTACTGAAAGGAAAAATAGAAGAAAAATGCAAAAATTTTGAATTATTATCTTTTGCTTTGGATGATGTGCCATTAGGCATAGTGTCTTACATCGTCTTGGAATTTGTGACATTAATCTCGTCGTCAAAGTATTTCTTAGAAATTATTAACATTCTGTTGAAACAATTCTTTAATAATCAATTTGTGTTTGTTTATAACTATAACAGGAAAAAGAAACTGGTTGATAAGTAAAAATAGTTTATTATTTGGAAATTTAAATAAGTTCATTCATTATTAAGTGTGTAGGTGTGTCGATTGTTCTGTGACCTATTGGTTTTGCCCCATTGCTGTGTGTGTTTTGGTAGTATCCTATTGCATAGGACTTTCCCCTATGTTTTGTGTGTTTTTATTTGAGTATGTGGTATGCATGTTGGGTATGTATTGCTGTTTAAAATTCTCTGTTCTTGTTTGTTTTCATGTGTTTTGAAATGCTATGCATGGTGTTTGATTGTTGTGTAAGTGAGTGGCTACTTTTTAATTTGTGTTGATAGTGATGTCAAAAGTGTGGTTATGTTTTGTGTTGGTGTTTGTTTTGTTTTTGTAATAGTTGTGTACACATGTTTATCTCAGGACTGTATTGTTTGTGTGCGCGTGCCTGTGTATTTTTTGCTGCAGCAAATTTGCAGATTGGATACGTAAATATAAATTCCTTTCAGTGTTAGATGTAATTGTAACACCGAAAGGAATTTATATTTATTTTTGGATGTGTGTAATCGTAGATAAGTATGTTTAGCGGGGATCAGTATTGTTGAATATGTAGGGGTGTGATATATGTGTGCAAAATAAATGCCTGAGGTGGTTCAAAACAGCCATTATATTCAATGCTTAGCTTGATGTTTTTTTGTTTACTTGAATCAACAGTAATGTTTGTGACAGATAAGTGTGTGTAGTTTACGGATGCGAAGTACAATGCTTTTTCGATTTATATCGAGTGTTTTCCCTCCTGCTTTTCATACTGTATGTGCAGAAAGTTATAGGTATTATTGGTGTTATGTGATGCTCATTGTACTGACAGGTTATTTGTATGCCATGTTTACAGCAATATACATTATTACGATTTAGTTATGAATGCAGTTGGATATTTTAAGGTAGTAGCAGCCAAAAGTGACTTATGTATGGCATATGTTGTAGCTGATCTAATTTGCATTGCAGGGCTGTTTTTGCGATAAAATGTTTTTTGTATAATGCAACATGTTAATTCTGGCTTGTGTTTAAATGGTGACAGCAAATTTAGTGAATGTCTTGAAAAATTTTTTTTTTGCTTTGGGATCAGTAAATTATATATGTTTTAATATAATGGAGTTGCTTCCAATGCATTTACATATAATTTTATAGTGTATAATTTGATTGATTTTAATATAAAACAATAATAGTGTGGATAAAGATTAAATTTGATAGGTGCATTGATTTAGTCTGTGTTTGTATATTGAAAACTCATTATAAAACAGGTTGTAAGTCGTTATATCAAAGAAATTTTGTGCAAATGCAATGCTATAAACCAGGATAATGCATTGTGTGTGATTATCATTGTTTATATGCAGCCTCTGAACACTTGCTGCTAACAAGTAGTCGTAACATGGTTAGATAGTATGTGTGCTGCCATGCGTCAGGTTGAGGGTTTGAGCCTCAGTTAAAACCAGACAATTTGCAAGAAAACAGGGCAAAAAAGGCAAGGATTAGGATGTAATTCTACAGAAATGGATAGCAATGTAGAAGAGTATGTTAAAATGAGAAGAGGGTGAAGGTAAGAGTCGCAAGACGGGGGTAAGTGAGGGAGGTGAAAGAGGAGAGGGGTGGGTTCCGTGGTTATGTAAGAACTGATTTCTGAAATCTTTTTGAACCCCAAAAATCCAAGCCCCTGTTTAATCTATCATCCCCAAAAAAAACGATCCTCTTTTTGAATGTGTGCAGCTCTCTCTTTCCGCGACGCGTGGTGGGATCGAATTGTGTGGCAGTCAAAGATGAATGTCCCCATGACATACCTTCATAATAACATTATTCGTATTTGGTTTTCAAGTGAATCCCTTGTCTAATATAATATCAATGTCAATAGAGACATCAATAGAGAACTATAATCTCTTGCTAAAGAGTGATAGTTCAGAAAGTCCTAGTAATTGGTTCTTATGTAAATGTGCTATAATAAACTTTGCCGAATTAATAATTAATTCATATAATTTAGATATTGTATTGAGAGCTGTCTGAAGCACTTGATATACAATTCTGAAAAACTTTCCCATTGCAATGATATCTGTTATCATGATTGTTACAAGTGAAAAATCCTTCCCATTAAGTGTAGTAAAAATATCATTTATCACAATGCACCACAGTAGGGAAGAAAATAGTCTGCCTATGGACAATCCAACTGTAAATATATTCTCTTCATAAAAACTACCATAAATAACCCTATGCTTCAGCATGGAACTAATCCAACAAATAATTATTGAATAAATTCTTTATTTATTTTCTGCAAAGCTAGTTAGCTTGAAAGAAGTAAAATCCAAAATCCCTTGGATATCAAGGAATGATCCTGAGATAATTACTTGTATCCTATTGTTTTCTTAATGAGTGACAAAACTTTATAAAAGGCATTTTTCCAATTGATAGGTTTGACTATGATAACTCCATCTCTGTTAAGTCTAAGACTTCTGTCTAGAACTGTTTCTAGAACTGTTTATTCTGTCAAGGAGCTGCCTTGATCAGTCAGCAATCTTAACTGGACAGTTTTGTTGGTAAAACAAAAGAATTGTCTCTTAAATCTGTCAATAGTACCTCCAAGCAAGATCTTATCTGAATACCTTCAAGATTAAGTTAAGGTCCTCTTTTTAAGAACACCGATTAGTTTTCCTTAGATCTCTCTAATTACTTGAGTGGATGCCATACCTGTTAAATTGAAGCAAATGTATCTGTGATCTGAAGCAGATAAGTCATTAGATATATGCCAATTCTCAAGAGTTAAGTTAAAAACATTTTTAGTCTGTAATATTAGATCAGTGATATCTCTCCTATTTTTAACAATAAATGTATGTGCATTGCTCTTGTTTAAAATAAAAAGGTTAGTGCTAACTATAAAAAGGTTAGTGCTTAGTGAAAACTCTAAGTGTTCATCTGTTTGATTGATGTCTTTCCCCAAATTATATAATAAAAATTAGCATCATTACCAATTGATAAATTGAATCGATTCTGTTGACAGAATTCCACCAAATGCACAAAAATTGTTGTTGACGGAAATTTGTCCTTATCACAAAGAAAATATTTAGAGGAAACAGTAAATTCCCTGCTAGCATAAATTACTTCAAGCTTCATTTATATAACTGTTCAATGCATTGAACAGAAATCCTATGTGGGTGAAACATTTGGAAAAGATACAAATTTGAGGATTACTTAGAGATAAAAATAAATAACTTACCCTCTTTACAATTAAATCCTCATAATTATGAGGATTTATTTTGTGACAATAATTTTTATTGAAAGTTTAATGTTTTTTTTCCTATTGCTGAGTCTATGGATTATGGATTTCCTTAGCTGTCATTAACATAGTCATTTTTATGTCACAACTGTTACACATTTTTATAGCTTCTTGTTTGACTTTACTGGTTTTTTTGTATTGCATTGAATATGTACCAAGTCAATTTCTTGGAATTGAGATTATTGCCAATGGTGTTGCAATAAGGTTATACATTTTTCATGTTTTCACATTATTTTGTATACTTTTTGTATCAACTTTTTATTTTGATTACAGGGTAAGTTCTTATAGTGCCAGAAATCTTGGAAAAGAGTAAGATTGTAACAGCCTTGAATGACCACTGACTCAAAAGATGGAGATAGCTCTAAAATATTGGAAATTGATTTTGTCCCATATTTTAGAAAATGTTGCAATAGGTTATATATTTTTCATGTTTTCACATTATTTTGTATACTTTTTGTATCAACTTTTTATTTTGATTACTACTATATATAAATTTTTCATAAATTAAAATTTTTTATTTTCTTTAACATAAATGTACTAAATAGAATGAGAGAGAAAAAATGTTTGCATAACCATCAAAAGACTGCACTCAAAATTAAAACAACAAGGATGAAGAATATAACTTTTCCCATTATTATCAATGCTATTTAATATTTATTTCATAAATTAATAGATATCTATCTTATCACTTTATTATGAATTTACATTGACTATACAGGTAGGCCTCGATTAGTGCGAATAATAGGTCCCACGAATTTCTCGCACTATTCGTTTTCTTTAACATATTTCAGGATCATAATGCTGAAAATCATTTGAAATCTGTACCTTCAATTTCAGCACAGTCTCATTCACAAAATTCTACAATAGCTACAAATGGAGATACAGAAAATACTTCACTTACAAGATGTAAATATTAACATATTTATTAAAAAAAATCATTAGCTAATTTAAATTTTTTAAATTCTGTATGTTATATATAATACTGTAAGGATATTGTATATTATCTTAATAAACATAAATAACACAAAACTACAAGAATTAAACACAAAAATGGCCATTTTCTGTATATCAGACTTTGAGTCTGGGAACTGAACCCAGGTTAATTGCATTGACCCAATAGCAGAATTTATTGATGACATCGCCATCATAATTATGATTTGGTAATAAGTCAAGGACTGCCTATAATATAAAGTTACACAATTAGTTGATATATTATGGCAGATAGAACCTAAACTACCAAATTAAATCCCTTTGTAATTTAACAGAAATTTTAATAATTAGAAATAATTTATACTAATGTTAGTACCATCTTATAATTAATTAATATACTAATGATTATACAAAGAATGGTACTTTCTATGAATTAATGATTAAATTAGAATTTTTAATTAATTTATTGAAGAAAAATCTGTTTCAGCCCAAAATTGAATTGGGGACTTTCAGGTTACCATCCCAACATTATAACTGCTAGACCATAAAGGCCACCTGACAGATTAATTCTTCAGATGTTGTTATAATGAATTTTTTAGAATTAGTTTTATTCACAGATATTGGATTCTGCCAATAGAAACATTTCTGACTGAGCTTTCCAGCCACAAATTTTCAATGGCATTAGTCAGGCAATATTTAGATCTTGTTCAATCCCAGGCTGAGACAAATTTTTTCTTCAGATAAATTTATTTAAAAATTTTAACTTAATCATTGATTCATAGATGGTGCCACTCTTTGTTTAATTATTATTATTATATTTATTAATTACAAGATATGTGGTATTAGTATAAATTATTTCCAATTATTAAAATTTCTGTTAAATTATCAAGAAATTAATTTGATAATTTAGGTTCTATTTTGACATTTTCCTTGAAATTTGATTTTTAAATGACTATAGTATGGCAATATTTTAAGATGTAAAATATATAAAGTTATTTTAGTATTTTTTATAATTATGAACTAAACTTAATTTCTATTAAGTTTATAACTTTAAAAGTGTGTGTAAGAAAAATATTAAGTGTTGAAATAGATAATTGATGAAACAAGAATAGGTAAGAAGAATCAAAATGCATGATTCAATGAAGGCGTGACATATGCTAAGGCAGAGAGGAAAGAATATATCTGGGAATGTTAAGTGGAAGTATGAGTGGTGATAAAAAATAAAGAAAGGATGATAAGAGAGAGTAAACAGAGGGTGGGGAGAGAGAGAGAGAGAGAGAGACAGAGAAAGGAAAGGGAAAAAGGATGTTTTGGAAGTATATGAGAAGTTTGTGGAAGAAGCAAGGTAAGTATAAGTCTGCTGTGAAAAGTAAGAATGACAGAATTGCAGTGAATGAATTTAGAGTGATTGATAGATGGCAAGAATATTTCTATGAATTGTTTGTATCTATTGGAGAGAAGAATAAAAGAAATGAAAAGATGATGAATACAATTAATGGATATGAGTATGGGAAACAATTCATTATAAAAGAGGTTATAAATGCAATTGGTATGTTCAAATGTGGCAAGTACACTGACATAGATAGGATCACAGCTCAAATACTAAAATATGATGAGAAACCTATTGTGGAATAGATATGAACTATTTATAAGCTATGTGAGACAAATGGTGTGATTCTGAATGATTAGACTAAGACTGTGGATGTACCCATTTATAAGGGGAAGAATGAGAGAGGTAAATACAAGAATTATAGGGGTATAAGTTTGTTGAATGTGGCTATTTTATATTAACATATTTTGTAAAATTGTGATTAAGAAAATAGAGAAAAAAATAGTTGAGAAAGAATGAGATATGCACATAATTTTAGAAGTGAAAGAAGAGAGAAAAGAGAATGACAAATGAATATGGAATGAAAAATGTTCATAACTTCTGTTATACTGGAAGATAACAAAAACAAATGTGTATAAGATTTCAAAAATGGAGATAAAATATTCTCATTGCATATAATTATAGTAAAGTATCTTGGTGTAAGAAGAGCATATTCTGTGCATTTGTGTATCTTGAGAAGCATATGTTTGAATGAATAAGGATGCTATGGAAGATGTTGAAAGATGAATGATGTTGATATGATGAAAGATGTTGATATGAATGAAGAGCTATTTGGGGTAATAAAATCAATATATGCTAACAGTTTTAAGAGGAAAGAAAGTATGTCAGAGTGATTTGTAACTGAGGAAGGGTATATTATGTCCCCAAAGCCATGTAATTGTATGTGGAAGCATATGTGAAGGAAGCTGCTATGATATATTGTATGTGTACTTGGAAGAAATGCTAGGAATGAGATTCTGTCAAAGAATGCTAGAATAGCTTTGTATGGAAAAAATCAAGTTATTTTTTTGTTATTGTATATTAAAAAAATTAGGATTTTATTCTTAAATAAAATATTAATGCATTATTATAAAACAGCTTTTATCTTAATGGTAACTAAGACTTATATAGGTCCTGTATTAATTTCTATAAATCCTTTTAAACAAATGCATTATTTCACAGATAAGGAAATTCAACAATATCAAGGAGCAGTGAGTATTTTACATTCTATAAAATTTGTTTATTTTCTTTTTTCTCATTCTTTTTTTATTAATATATTATTGAAATAAAAGATTAATAAAAATATTTAAAATAACATAAATTAATTATATTTAAATAATATAATTAATTTTTGTTATGCTTATATAATAGTATTTATTTAAATTTTTTTTAAATCCTATATTCAGTGATGAATTTAAAGAGCATCTAATCAATAGTCTTATATATCAGATTTATTATTTAAAAAAAAAAATTATAACAGTTTTAAGTAGCCATATTTTGCTGTCATTGACAAGTTTTGCTATTGGCATAAAATAAAAATGAAGGCATTAATTCATATCAAAATTTCTTCATGCAATTTTTCTGCAAATACAATATTTTATTGAAAATGCATTCCATTATTTATTTTTCATAATAAAATATAGAGAATGAGTAAAAAAAAATGGTTGACGATGAAGAAAAGTACATAATAAAAATTTTTTTTAATAAAGTAATAAAATACCACATTTGATGAGAAAGTGCTGTATGCTTGAAAATCTGGCACTTCTAGAACTTTTAGCTACTTCTGACACTTCTAATTATATTGTTTAATTATTTTAGAATTTATTTTAATTGCTACCAAATGCTAACATTGCAAGATTTTTTGTTGTTTTCCTTATTGTAGTATATATCTTAGTAGGCTTTGTGGAACATCCCAGAAAATGAACAAGTTTGTGAGCTTTGTAACTTTCATCCTGAATTCTGAAAATTTAGTATTAGTCTAATGTAATTTGATACATTTTCAATAAAATAAAAAACAGAGTAGAAGTAGTCTTTTATTCAGGCCTTTGAATTAAATATCCAATTAAAAGTGAAACTTTTATAATATTACTTTTTCTTTTCATTTTCTTCTTCAATATAATTAATGGAATAATTTATCAGCTCTACTAAGTGAAAAAACACAAATTTAAACTTCCCAAATGTTCATTCACTGCTTACTTTAACTTATTTAATTAATTATAACTATTTTTGATGAGTAAAGCTGAAGAGAGAATACAAGTATTCCGAAAGCACTACTTTGAATTTTATTAAAACAATTTATCTGTGAGTATAATAATTCCTGCTAATTAACTAGTTATAATTAATTAATTAAACAAATTTAAACTTTATTATCGGAGAATTTTCGGCTTAATCAAGCCATCATCAGCAATTGATTTTTTACAAATAAGAACAAATCATTAGAATACATTTAAAATTTAAAAATGAATAACATTATAATATATATAGAAAATTATGTACATTGTAGTATAAATTAATTTTATAGATTATTCATATATAATTAAACTTTTAACCTTAAGTGATTTTAATTATCACTAAAAACTTTATTATTGGACATTGGAAAACCATGGTACCGGGATTATTTCTGGAGTATTATTATTTATTATGTGCATTTTTTTGAGAATATTTTACAATTTCTAATGTTTCCGTTCATTTAATCTCTTCTATATTTCTTACAGTTCTCACTATTTTTGCCTCGTTCCAATGGATGTCAACGTTATTATTATAAAATGCTTTCACAAGTGCCATTTTAAATTCTCCTTTTTCTATATTCTTTTTGTGTTCAGATAGTCTGATATATTCTTTTGTGTTCTTCCCAAAAAGAATATAGAAAAAGGAAAATTTAAAATGGCACTTGTGAAAGCATTTTATAATAATAACGTTGACATCCATTGGAACGAGGCAAAAATAGTGAGAACTGTAAGAAATATAGAAGAGATTAAATGAACGGAAACATTAGAAATTGTAAAATATTCTCAAAAAAATGCACATAATAAATAATAATACTCCAGAAATAATCCCGGTACCATGGTTTTCCAATGTCCAATAATAAAGTTTTTAGTGATAATTAAAATCACTTAAGGTTAAAAGTTTAATTATATATGAATAATCTATAAAATACTCCAGAAATAATCCAGGTGCCATGGTTTTCCGATGTCCAATAATAATGTTTTTTAGCGATAATTAAAATCACTTAAGGTTAAAAGTTTAATTATATATGAATAATCTATAAAATTAATTTATACTACAATGTACATAATTTTCTATATATATTATAATGTTATTCATTTTTAAATTTTAAATGTATTCTAATGATTTGTTCTTATTTGTAAAAAATCAACGTTGATGATGGCTTGATTAAGCTGAAAGTTCTTTGGTAATAAAGTTTAAATTTGTTTTTTTTTCACTTAGTAGAGCTGATAAATTATTCCATTAAAAGTGAAACTTTTGGCAGATGCCCAAAGTTCCACTATTTTTTAAGATTTAATTGCTGACATATTAGACTTAATATAAAAATTTATAAAACATTTTCTGGAGGATCATTCAGATATTTTTCACATATTATATAAAATACAATTTCAAAATGTGATCAATATTAATAAAAATATTATTATTACTATTTTATGCAATTTGATATAAAAATAGATTGACCATCCTTGGAGGACTATAGTGATGATATTATACTGCATTTTGTAAACACTCAAATAAATCTATCTCCTATACTTCTATTGAAATTCTACTGAGAAGTATCTAGGATTATCATATTATCATTATTTGAAAGAATGAAGAGAGCAACAAGGACTGTCAGATTCATAAAAGCTATCAAATTGTATAGACATTTATAAATTAAATATATCAACAATTATGAAATACTAAAATTATATAAACTTTAAAAATATTATATTTATACAGTATAATTGTTATCAATGTTAGAATAGAATATTAGTATATTATCAATATTCATAAAAACAGAATATATATAACAACATACATGTTTGTGTATAAATGCTTGTTATATATTTAAACAAAGTAATATATTTTATGCAGATAGTCCACTACTTGTTGGGGCTACATATTGATAACCCCTTTGTAAGTCAAAATAAATCATAAGTCAGAAATGACAATAGTAATAATTTTTAGCAGTAATAGTGGATAATAGAAGACTAAATGCTCTAAGGTGGTAAAATTGTTTGGATTTGATTCCAGATCCTCCAAGTAATAAAAAATCATCTGGAATTCAATTTGTCCTCCAAGTGTAAAATCATTTGGAATTGAACTTGGTCCATAAAGTGATTGCTTTTTTTACATTTTTAATAAAACAAAAAATATTTCTAGCCAATATACTATGAAAATAAGTTTGGAATATTGTAAGAGCAATCATAATATCGGATCGTAAGTCAAATGATAATAAGTAGGGAGTATCTATATATGCTCTTATCAATAATTTATTGTACCAATATTTTAACATTGTTAATTATAACATTCCCAAAATTCATATAATAAAGATAATAAGATGATATAATAAAGATAATAAGATGAATATTTTACATAATATTCTAGAAATTTAAATATTAGTATAATAATATATATTTTGGTTTTAACACTTGAAATGGATAAATTGAAAAAGAGAAAAATACTAACAAAATACAAAGCAATCAATAGACTATGAATAAGTTATCAAATTCTGTCAAGAAATATCATATGATGTGATATTATAATAAGTCATCATAAAATGCATAACTATGTTGCATTAATGTTGGAATTTATGGGATTTCCATAACTAATGATGGATAATAAAATATTACGAGAAGTTATTATTTGTATTGAAATACTTCTTACTTTAAGTATTAAATAAAAGTAAACAATAAGCCAAAATGATTTATCTTACTTATTTGGCTTATTGTTTACTTTTAGTTATTATTTATTTTGAATGTCCATAAACTTGATATAAAGTTGGGTGAATTAAAAGAATTCTTTCTAAGATATGTAATTATAGATGTATATTTAGCATTAATGTCAGAATTTTGAAAATGTGTAACACTTGACATATTAGCAATTGATGGTAATTGCTACATACCAAAAATGGACATATTTTGTCAAATTTTTACATTTTTAAAAACATTTAAAATTCCATAATCAAATAGCAAGGAACAAGCTAAATAGAAAATAACTATCAAACAATAATGTGCATTATTAATCTAAGAACTGATAGGAAATTTTTAATGGAAATTATCATATATAATATATATATATATTTATTCCTGTATAATCTAATCTCCTAATTTAGAATTTAAAAAATTGATAAAAATTTAAAACCCATATATAAATTGACCTTCTATTCTAAGTTTTACACAACTTCTGCTTATTAATTATATAAAACAGCCAAAAATATCCTTGTATCAGGAAACAAACTTGTTTATTACATCCATGTTATATTTGTACACATTAACACAAATTTAAGAAAAACATAAAAATGCCTTTGGCTTATTTAAGCCCACTTCAGTTATCTAACTTTATAATATTAACATTTTTGGAACATACTAATTCATTTGTTCTGAAAAAAATGTAAAGAATTTAAAAATTCATTTCCATAGGAACAAACTAGTTTTCACTGTAAATTATAACTAAAAATGTTATCACTAAACCAAAGCACTCTTTGCAGTTGAGATCACTCCTAAATTTTTCATTTAGTAGTTAATGTTTTTGGTAATTTATACCATCTTCAGGCTACAAAGATTTGAATAAGTTTGAACATTTAACCATTTACTTATAGCAACAAAATATTGCTATGGTGACTTATTCTCCATCCATTCTTCTAAATAGGATTAACTCACTTCCATAGAAAAAAACACAGATGACATATACAATAAACATTAATCTATATAAATCACTTAGACATATATCTTCGCCCGAGGTATACTCCAATAAACACTATAAAATGCTAAAATCCCTACTTTTATTATTGTATTCTACTATTTAGTGTTTCCATTGCATGGAAACACTAGATAGTAGAATATAATGATAAAAGTAGAGATTCCAGAAATGAACTGCCAATTTATTTACTGGTATTAATGTTAGATCACTCCAATAAACATTAAAATACAAGTAATGTTTCAGATATCCCATGGATGTTCCTCCTTGTGAATACTATCTTTTTTCTTAAAGTTTTTTCTATCTTTTTTCTATGTTTTCATATGAGTTGGTCTAATTCTATTTTAAACATAGAAAAAAGATAGAAAAAACTTTAGGAAAAAGGATAGTATTCACAAGAAAGATCAATGTTCAATTGTTTAAGGAATGATAAAGATCAGATAGATAAAAATCAAGTCCCAGGAGTGTATCAAATTGAATTTAAGGACATGGATTTACAACAAGAACAACTTTATATAGGGTACACCTCACTCATACTTCCTAAAAGAATTTTTGAACACAAGTATGACATAAAAAAAGAGAAAAACACTACTGCTTTGGCACAAAGAGCATTAAATAGTATTCCACACATAATTTGAGACAGCACAAAAATTATTAAGATACAGGAAAATTCACAAATAGGAAAGTGGGAAGAATCTCTTACTATAGAATCTAATATAATATTACACTGCTCCATTATTTCCATATAATAATAACAGCTTCATCTTATCGGGCAGGGAAACAATCCATTATCAACTCCAAAAACGGATTTTTATTCATTAAAGCACTTTTGGCTCAACCGAGCCCTCTTTAGTAGTGACACATTAACAGCTAGACAAACCGTTACAATTTCAAATTATATAAACCAACAACAGCCTAACCTCCCCTTTATCCCCTAGAGGAGGTTAAGCTGTTGTTGATTTACGTAATTTGAAATTGTAACAGTTTGTCTAGCTGTTAATGTGTAACTACTGAGGAGGGCTCGGTTGAGCCAAAAGTGCTTTAGTGAATAAAAATCCATTTTTGGAATTGATAATGGATTGTTTCCCTGCCCAACAAACTGAAGCTGTTATTATTATATGGAATCTCTTACTATATTAAAAAAAAGAAAACAATCAGTTAAACCTATCAACATTGTAGATCCAGGAGAATTAAGTAGTGCATGGAAGTTTTGTCTAAATTAATAGATTAAAGAAGATCTTTATACAAAAAAATGTGTATTAAAGTTTATAATAATAATTTAATATAAATAATTTTGAAAATTTAAATACAAAGGATCACGCTTGGCACAGTGGGCATTTTTGTTACTGTTTAAAGGATATTTAATTTGTGTTCAATTGTTAACATAATGGAACAGAATTTAATTTCTTTAAAGCTGAAGAGGGAATCTAAGAATTCTGAAAGCACTTCTTGGTATTGAATAAAGTAATTTTCTTGGAAGTAATATTTCCTTCTAATTGGTTAGTTGTAAGTAATTATGTTAAAATTAAGCAGTATAAATCTTTGAGAAAGATAATGTTTTTTAGTTAAAACTCAGTGTGGATTAGCTCATTTGCATGATAATGAATTTTTAAATTCTTTAAATTTTTTCCAGAATGAAACAGTATGTTCCAAAAGTGTTAATGTTATAAAGTTAGATAACTGAAGCAGGCTAAAATAAGTCAAAAGTACTTTAGTGTTTTTTCTTAAATTTGTATTAATATGTAAAAATATAATATGCAGCTAATAAATAAGTTTGTTTCCTGCTATAAGGCAGTTTTTAACTATTTTATTGATTCTGAAATTTCAAATGTTAGAACAATATGATATTCATCAAAATCAATAGGTAATTTTTTGCAATTTAAAAAATTCTCCAAATCCAGTTCATTATTAGAATAAATATGCCCTTTAAATAAAATGTCATAACAATGAAATGTTTTAATGCAATGTAAAGATTGCTCATTACATATGATGGAACTGATTTCAGAGCAGAATACAATTGTATCATGTTGCATTCTGCTCTGAAATCAGTTCACACATTTCCCTATAATATGATTTTATTAAAATGTTTGTTTGGCAAAAAATATCAAAGAAATAATAAGTTTTTATCATTTCCAAATATCAACAAAAATATTTAACAGTTTCAATAATAACAAATTATAATCAAAACATGCTACAGAAATTTTGCTGCAACTGACGAGAGTGAAAAGTCAAACAGCACATATGCAATCACTAGGAACATGAATCTAATGTCCAAAATCAACAGCAAATATAGTTTTCATGATAGTTCAGATATGCCTAATTTATTATATTTACTTCCCTAATTAAGAAGATCAGTCTATACTAGCGTTTCTCAAACTATGGGTCACGACCCAAAATGGGGTCGCAAAAATTAAATTCAAACACTTGAATTTCAGTTTATATGAATGGGGTCGCAAAAATTAAATTCAAATACTTGAATTTCAGTTTATAAGGGTCGCAAAAATTAAATTCAAATACTTGAATTTCAGTTTATATGTAAGGAGTCGCAAAAATTAAATTCAAATACTTGAATTTCAGTTTATATGTAATTACAAAAATTAAATTCAAATACTTGAATTTCAGTTTATATGTAATTTCCACAAATGTCCAATATTACACGTATGATAACATATGAATTTTCAGTATAGTTGGCTGATTGTGTTCATCTTAATAAGTGTGTAAATGATTTATGTGTAATTGGCTGATTGTGTTCATCTTAATAAGTGTATAAATGATGTAGTGATTGGTTGATTGTGTTCATCTTAATAAGTGTGTAAATGACTTATATACTTTTGCTGATTGTGTTCATCTTAATAAGTGTGTAAATGATTTATGTACTTGTTTATGAATTTTCAGTGTAGTTGTTTGATTGTGTTCATCTTAATAAGTGTGTAAATGATTTATGTACTTGTATGGTTGTGTTCATCTTAATAAGTGTGTAAATGACTTATATACTTGTACGTTATTGTTCATCTTAATAAGTGTGTAAATGATTTATGTACTTGTATGTTTTTTGATTGTGTTCATTTTAATTAAGTGTGTAAATGATTTATATACCTGTATGTTTTATTTCATATTTAAATATGTGTATAAATGATTTATGTATTTGTATGTTTTATTTCATATTTAATACTGGGGTCGCGAAAAATCTCGTAATTAAAAAGGGGGTCGCGAAAAATCTCGTAATGAAAAATGGGGTCGTATATTTAATACTTGGGGTCGTGAAAAATCTCGTAATGAAAAATGGGGTCATGAATGAAAAAGGGTTGCGAAAAATCTCGTAATGAAAAATGGGGTCGTGAATGAAAAATTTTGAGAAGCGCTGGTCTATACCTATCTGATCTTTCTTATGAAACACTCCATAAATTTATATTTTTGAGTTTGCAATATGTAAATATGAACATTTGCACATATCTATGTTTTTAATAATAAAATCAAGAAGAAATACGGATTTGTTAGAAATAAATATAGTATCATTGGGTCAGGGATTTGAACCCATTGAACTTTATTGACTAATCATAAAATTAGTGGATTTTGCCACTATTGTAAATACAAAAAGTCATAAGTTGAGGACTACTGTATTAAATCTATAAAAATATTAATTTATGTACAGTCATACATATCCACATATATTAAAAAAAAGACAAAAAAAATCAGAAGATAATGATACAAAATTGCAATTTGTTACACTGCCAAAACTATTCATAACTCAATATTAACAGCACTATGGCAGGAATTACATTCATAGCATAAAATGCAAATAAAAGCATCAATAACTAGAAGTGTTTTCAATTTATTTCAAATCCTCATCAGCTTCCACTAAGAATACATTAACTGAAAGAATTCTAAAGAATACACAAAACATTCTTTACAATTTTAAATTAAATATAGTTACTATAGCAACATACCAACTTCAATTTCATATAACATATTAAAATTCCAGGAGCTGAAAAAAAAAATAAAAAAATAAAATTACATATAAAAAATTAACATGGATAATAACCATGTTAATTTTTTGCATGTAATTTTAGTTTGACTTTTGTGTCTATATCTGAATTTGTAGTTATATTTATTATTCACTTGATTTTAATATGTTATATGAAATTGAAGTTGGTATGTTGCTATAGTAACTATATTTAATTTAAAATTGTAAAGAATGTTTTGTGTGTTCTTTAGAATTCTTTCAGTTAATGTATTCTTAGTGGAAGCTGATGAGGATTTGAAATAAATTGAAAACACTTCTAGTTATTGGTGCTTTTATTTGCATTTTATGTTATGAATGTAATTCCTGCCATAGTGCTGTTAGTATTGAGTTATAAAGATAATAATATTTATTGGGAATGGATAAAGCAGATCATGTCACTGGAGTGACAGAAATACAGCATGACTGAACTAATGAATCTTGATTCCCCACACATACTTTTTGAATCCCCCTCTTCAAAATTTTTACAGAAATAATTTTTTGGCTTATATACAAATATATATGATAATGGGAACTGAGTTTTAAATTTATGAATTTTTATCAAATTAATAGCTTTTAAAGGAATTTGAATAATTTTTTGTAAAATCTATATCTTATTTCTCAACAATATTACTTTGTATTGTATATTAATGTCCTTCTCAATAGTGTTGAAACTGGAAATATCTGTCAAATTTGTAGTTGTAATTAATTATATTACAGATGCTTCTCAAGTTACAAACTTAATATTTTGTATGATTTGTTTATAACTCAAAAAATTATGCATATTGTGAATCTAGAATCATTGAATACACTGCATATTCTATATTATGAAATATATGTTATTAATTAGATCAATTAGAGACTTCTTATTATGTGATGCAAGAAATCTTTTATAGAAGTTCTGATATCATGAAATACTGAGATCATTGTGAAATAGTTGCATAATTATTGTATTATATATTATAATTATAACTATTTTACAATATATTTTCTACTAGATCATTTTTCTATTGTCATATATAAAATTCTTACAGCTTTTGAAATTTTCAAAAATTTAAAAATAAAAATGGTGTTTATAAGTGAAGAAAGTTTGTAGCTAGAGGAAAATTTGTTTAATAGATAATTGTTGAAAATGAAATTCAAATTTAAATGTTATATTACATTGCAAAATTCTGCATATATTAACTACAGGAAAAATATTTTAATTTTCAGGCTTCTTATGAAAATCCTCCACATATTTATGCATTATCAGACAATATGTATCGTAATATGATGATTGATAATGAAAGTCAATGTGTTATTATCAGGTATTCAACTTTTAATTTTAAAATATTAAAATAAGTGTAAACTTTTAATAAATAATGTGAAAGTTAATAAACCAGTTACAAAATTTATTAATAATAGACAAATATAAATTAAGCAACAGTTCAATCTGGTTACATAGAATTCCCTAGAGGAATAATTAAGAATTAAACTGTAATTTCAATAATCAGTTAATTAAATTTGAATTTTGGTGATAATATCCAGTATTTAAGAATTTAATTATATTTTAGAATAATTTTCTGAAATAAAAATTCATCCTTGATTAAGGTTGAATGAGGAACTTGTAGAATAATGTCTGATATCTTAATCAATTTAATTATCAAGTATCCATAAATTTAATTAATTATTAAAATTATAATTTAATTCTATATTATTCCTGTAAGGAAATAATTTAGAAACACTTTTTGATTGTGGATTCGTGTGGTTAGTTTGTTTATTAATATATATTTATTTCATAAATGCATTTTTATTATTACTGTTATATTATAAAATATTGAATACACAAATAAAATTTGCAGTGATAGCAATATATTAGTGTCTTGCTTTGCATCATTTTCTTTTATTTTCAATGTTGCATTGCTTCTAAAATATACAAAAGAATAATTTTGCTGTCAGAATTTTGAATTTCACATTAAAATTTGAAATTGCAAATAATTTATCAGAATACTAATGTGGCTGTCACGGTATATCAAGATATTTATATTGCAATTTATTCATTTTGCTTCAGACAACATAACAGAAGTCACGTTTGGTTTCTCTAGCAAAATGAAATCTATTTTAAGGCTTTACCTGATATTAAATATTACTAATAAAATAATTAGTATTTATGTACTAAGGAATAATATAGTTTTATGCCAGTTTTATTGTTAATATCACATTATAAACTAGAAATATATGAACTACAAACATAAAATAGCACTTATATAGCAGTTAATATTAACTCAATAGTTATTTTATTTTAATTTATCAATCTCCTTATAATATTTATTGCTAATCTTTTCTGTTTTGGAATTAGCTCCTTATAATATTTATTCCTCCTCATAATAATTTATCATATTAGCCTTCATCAGCAGTAAACTACAGTACAGTCACTGAAACATTAAATCCTAATAAGAACAATCATTTATTAAGTTTGAATTGTTTAAAAATTAAAAAAAAATAAAATAGTAAAAGTTAGCATATAAATTATTAAAAATCCCTTTCCCTAAGAGAAATTAACATTAGATACTATTGATATTAACTAACTAAACTAATCCCTATAAGAAGCACTAAACAGCAGGTATAAAAACTAAAATTTTTTATTTCTAACGTTTTCGAATCCATTGCATCCTCTATATTCATTAATCATGATATTAACTATTAATAAAATTCCTCCTTTGGCATTATAAAGGAAATTAATTTTATCTTCTAACATTTTTAAAAAATCAAAATTGAGTTTTACTGGCTGATTTGAGTGAGATATGCTCATGGTTTCAAAAAGCTGATTGTAGTTTGTTATCATTAATTACATTTCTTTACAGAAGGCTTCTCAATATCTTGAATGACTCTCTTAAAAACAACCTTCTTTAAGGAACATACAGGGGTTAATTACTTTGTCCATTTCCCAATAAATTTTCAACTCAGATTCTAAAGAACATTTCCTAATACCATTCTCATCTTCTATAATTTGACATCATTATTTTTGTGCTCTGATATTCAATAAGTAAATTTTTCATTATAATTCTAATGTACCCTCTTTCTGATTTAGATTTCTGTATCACATGGCATGCAATGTAATAATACTTCATGTTCTGTTATCACATGGCATGGCAATGTATTAATACTTCATGTAATAATGCTATAAAGAAAGTTTATGAACAGCAGTATATTAAAAATATTCCCATTCCTAGACTTTTCTTATAATGTTTTTTCTGTTCCTTAAAATATCAAAGATTGTTGGATATCTTTTACAAGCCAACATTATATTGATTTTTTTTGCTAATTTCTTTACTACTATTAAATTTGTTCCTTTATAGGACATCTTATAAACCTATCAATTAGTTGTTCTTGATTTACCATATGTTGCCTTCTATATTACTATTCTCTGTTTTTATAAAGACTTCATTGTTACATCATAAATCAGTTTCATATACTTTATAAAAGTAGCTATGCTTTTTGCTGTGGCAAGTTATGGTATATTAAACACTTTTTTCTTAAATTACTGTTTAGTATAATGGATGGCTCTTCTTTTGAAGAATGACTGAAAAGCTGATCTTTTGTATTTCAGGTCATCTGATCAAGATATATTAAGACCAAAAATAAATTGTTTTTTATAGACCGAGTATAATATTATCCTTCTTCAGTTTCTATATTTATATCTAAAAATTGAACTTTCTTTTTTCTTTTCTCTTTTGGGATCAGCATTAGCCTCTCATTCTAAATACTAAAGTGTTGTAAATCTTGCATCTTATATATCCAAGCAATGTATATGTTTGTATACATACTGTATATATTGTTTTATATGTAATACGAACATAGGAAGGATCATAGATTCCATAAATATTAATAAAATTTCATCCAAGAAATCACCTATGGGTCTTCCCTCAGGCACTCCTTTATTTTGCTTGTAGAATGTAGAAATTTCCATTAACATATAAAAGAGGAATAATAGCACAGGATATTAGCTATTTCTTTAAATATGTTTGCATTTATGTTATCATCTGTGGTATTCTCTAGCATAAAATAATAAAAAGCTATACATGTAAGTAGGAATTCCAGATTGGTACAGTTTTTTGAAATATAATAAAATAATAATTTCATCTTTCATTGAATCCATACTTTATAATTTCCTTAAAAATATCTTTTGATGAGCTAACTGTATATCCTTTTAATATATCAATGCATCAATTGGCTAAAACAATGGTTTCCAAACTTTCTGTGTCTGTGCCCTCCTTTTTTCATAAAAATTGATATGCCTCTCATTTTCATAACACACTAATTTTATAAATACTTTCTATTTACAGTTTAATACTACAAAATAATATACCATATTTTGTATAAATAAAGTTCTTATACATAAAAAAATATATACAGTGGATTCCACTTAATTGGGACACCAGTTAAATGGGGCAGCCACGTAATTGGGCCAAATCTCAAAGAATGGAAACCAAACTAATAAACTAATACATAATTTAAACACTTAATTGGAACAACTTTCTGCTTAATTGGAACAGTAGCAGAAAAGGAATTTTCAATTTTTGATTATATTTTAGGGATTTTTCAAAAGTGTGGCAACACTACATACACTAATACTTGTTGTGTGCTTTCTTTAAAAACATCCTTAAATAAAAATTATAACAACATTTTACAGTACCGATAATTTTTCAGGTTAAATCTTTCTATGAGACAATGCAGACTAACACAATGGAGCGGATCATTTCTTCGCATCCTATTACATATACATCATCGACATACTGTCACTGCACTAATATAAACATCCATTCTTTAGTAAAATTATAAGTAGACACACTGTCGTCGCACTAATATAAACATCCATTCTTTAGTAAAATTATAAGTAAATATCATCGCTGATAAATAATACATAATAATACTGTATTCGACAACACTAGCATGATGGCATAACAATACTGTATTCGGCAACACTTGCGTGATGAGAATCAGTTATCTATCGTCATACTGTATTCGACAACACTAGCGTGATGAGAATCGGTTATCTGCAATACTGTATTCAGCAACACTAGTGTGATGAGAGTCAGTTATCTATTGCACTAATGTGTTCAGCAACACTAGCATGATAAGAATCAGTTATCTATCATCGTGAGTCTGGCAAGTGTGCGTCTACTTAAGATCTACCATTACTGTACCTAGAGATATTCATTTACAGTGTCAATTTTATTTAATTACTGTATCTAGCGATATTCATTTACAGTGTCGATTTTATTTAAAATTAAATCTTTGTTAGTCAAGAAAGGATTTTACATTTTGAAGTAAAATTGTTTTGCTGGATAAAATTAAAAGCCAGCCATTTAATACGCCGTTGTAGACCACTGGTATAACTGGTATACCAAA
The DNA here is from genome assembly GCA_000484575.1 of Olivierus martensii. Classification (NCBI taxonomy): domain Eukaryota; kingdom Metazoa; phylum Arthropoda; class Arachnida; order Scorpiones; family Buthidae; genus Olivierus; species Olivierus martensii. The sequence goes on from AYEL01045091.1 coordinate 22,272, forward strand.
ATTTATCATAGCGCTTCTCCTACATAGACTCGCTGAATAAACCAAAATCTACCATAGTGCGTCTTCTACAAAAAGAAAATCAACTGCGTAAGGAGTGGGCATTACCAAATCTACTGTAGTGCATCTCCTACAACAAGAAAATCAATTGCGTGAGGAGTGGGCATTACAGACACGTCTCCTACAAAAGAAAATCAACTGCTTGAGGAGTGGGCATTACAGAAATAAATTCTTGGAACATCCAAAAGAAAGCATGATGGAAAGGATCCGGAAGTCAAAGAAGCATTAGAACAATGGTTTTTCTATAGTTAGCAGATGAGGCATGAATATCAGCGGCCCAGTGTTGAAGACAGTCAGAGGAGATCGCTAAAATACTAATAATTAGGCACCTGTTTTAATAAAGCATTAAAATAGGTACCTAATTATTATTATTTTACCTATTATTTATTTACCTACGAATTACATATTTTATTTTAGATTTATTGTTAGTTCGTTTAATTGGGAAGCCACTTAATTGGGCCAAAATGGCTTGGTCCCAATGTGTCCCAATTAAGCGGAATCCACTGTATTTATTATGGTATAATAATTTTTTAACAATTATACAAATCTTACAAAAAACAAAAACTAGAATACATGTTTAATACAATATAATATTTAATGTAGTGAGTGGGCTTATTTTTCAGCACAAATTCTCTCAAATCAGAGTGTCATTGAAGATATTGCTGATTGCAATTTTTTTCAATCACTAAAACGAGATTGATATTTTATCTTTAAAGCAGCTACAGCAGAAAGTTTGTGGATACATGGATATATGTATTTATAACCCTTTTGCTGATTCATTTTTTTCAGCAACAATTTGAATTTATTTTTTTTTGTTTGTCTCAAAAATGATGTTTTTATTAATTCTTGCACATCTCCCTTCCAATAGATTAGCACTCCACTAGGGAGACATGTTCCACAGATTGGAAAACTTTAGGCTAAAGGATTTCTGCTCCTTTATATGAGTGGGTAATATCTAATATTAATTATTTAAGCTAAAGTTTATCCTAGATTGATTAGAGAGGAATGGTTTTTATCTATAATAAAAAGCACACCAGTTGGATTTTTGTAAGTTTTCACTTAACTTAATAGTTTAGGTGTGGCTGGATTAGGAATTTTTTAACATTTCAGAAAAGGAGGTAAAGCCAGCTTGTTTAAAAGATTATTCTTTTTAACTGTTAAAGCCTTATTAAAGCCTAGGTTTATCATTGTTGCTCCAGATGTATTGATTGATTCTTCAAGCATATTAATATAAGTTTTCCTTTTCAATAATATCAATTTCTTTGATTTATCTTTTCTGGTGAGGATCAGATTTTCTTCTTTCTTCAACCATTCCATGTTGTTCTTAAGCACACTCTCTGTTTATATCAACTTGTTTCATAAAAATCTATTCTTATTTACATAGTTCCTCTCTTCCAAAATTTACCATCTGAATCTTTGTGTTTTGCCATCTTCAAGAGGTTTTAATAATCATTCTATAGTCAAAATTATATTTGTAAAATCACCAGCATTAGTGATAATATAGACTGGCTCTTTTTTTAATTAATTCCTGAGAAAAGAGTGGAATTTCAATATTAAAGAAATAATAAGTTTAATTTGCATTTCCTATTAGCTCCTAATTGCTTTCTTAAAGTCCATTTTAGTTTTTTTTATATGTGCTAATTTTTTGGGTTTTTGACTAAAGTTATAAGCTGTAATTAATTAGTTCTATTAGCCTCTGTTTCTCTACTTACCTTGTTTCACTCATTCAAGTAATTATCCTTATTTAGGATAATTGTGTGAGGATAAATAAGATAAGCAATTACTTGCCTTGTTTATCCTCACCTATCCAAGCAATGTAGACAACATATGCATTGCTTGAATGGGTTTGGATAATGTATAAGATTTACAAAAAACTTTAGCACTCAAAATGCCAGGTTAATGCTAATTACAGAACAAAAAGTAAAAATAACAAATCTATAGAGGTGATACTTTTGTTTAATATTTAAACAGTAATATACTGTATTTGTTCTTATATAGTCAAATTCTTAAATCACCGTGATTTTCAGTGTTTTGCAGGAATAGGATGAATTAAAACATAATTTCCAAAAACTATTTTATTATTTCAACTTAAAAATTATATATCTTAAAAAATTTTAACACCAATATACATAAACCTTCAAAATTTACAAAATATAAATCAATATATAATTTTCTTTACTCATTTTTGACAAAATTTCTTTTTACACTTTTACAAATACTCTTCTGCATTTTTTAAGATGCATTTCGACCTCAAAACGGTCCTCTTCAGTTAATCGCAGAATCATTTTGTCATACATTGTAAAAGGTACTGACGTACAAAATATTTAAAATGTTGCCATTCCTAAATACAATACAATTTTATATTAAAAATTATTATTATTATTATTACTAATAAATTATAGGAGAAAGGACAAGTATCTTACTTTTAAAAAAAACTAAAGTGCCAAATATTTAATAATATGAAAATTCTTCAAAAATTCCACTAAGCGAACTATTGACAACATTCCTAACTAGAGAAAAGTTAAAAGTAAGATACTTGTCCTTTCTCTTATAATTTATTAGTAATAATAATGATAATTTTTAATATAAAATTGTATTGTATTTAGGAATGGCAACATTTTAAATATTTTGTACGTCAGTACCTTTTACAATGTATGACAAAATGATTCTGCGATTAACTGAAGAGGACCGTTTTGAGGTCGAAATGCATCTTAAAAAATGCAGAAGAGTATTTGTAAAAGTGTAAAAAGAAATTTTGTCAAAAATGAGTAAAGAAAATTATATATTGATTTATATTTTGTAAATTTTGAAGGTTTATGTATATTGGTGTTAAAATTTTTTAAGATATATAATTTTTAAGTTGAAATAATAAAATAGTTTTTGAAAATTATGTTTTAATTCATCCTATTCCTGCAAAACACTGAAAATCACGGTGATTTTAAGAATTTGGCTATATAAGAACAAATACAGTATATTACTGTTTAAATATTAAAAAAAAGTAAAAAGTTCATTTTTTAGTATAAACTTCAAAATTGAAGGAGGACAATATTATATATTGCAAGGAACTTCTCAGTGGGCTGCCCCATACCTTGCATTCACATTAGTGTTCCCCAATCACTTGACTTGTCCTCTGAGTGTCTGTCAAATGTCACATGAACTTCTGTGATATATCAGCATTTACTCAAAAATTAAAGATTAGTTAATGATCTAGAACAGTGGTTCTTAACCTTTTCAAAGTCATGGAACATTTTTGATTGTAAAGAAAATTTGTGGAACATTTATATTACTAAGATCATAAAACAAACAACAAAAATATGCAGGACATGTATTTTACTAAAAATTATACATAACACATTAAATAACAGTAAAAAAAATTAATTAAAAAATCATATATTCTTAAGAACTATAACTCTTTTAGAAAAATGGAACATTTTTAAATCAAGTTTAATGTGATGCCTAAGTTGATTGTCTTTTGCAGATTTGAGCCATTTCAGGTCTAATATGTGATAAAACTACACTCATTTCTTCATCAGTATTCCTAAATCTTTTGCGTTTTTTACTTTTTATGTTCATTAATGTTGAAAAGCCTAGCTCACATAAATATTTTAGATTTAGCTTTACTATCAATACCAGAGGCCGTTTTATCAACAATAGTGATAAGACAGTCGTCAGCAAAACAGAATAGGTTGCAATCAGAAGGAAGAGATTTGAAAGATAGTATTCATTAAAATGTTCCAGAAGCCTGGACCACAAGCGGAACCTTGTGGGCAGCTTAGGGAGATGTCATTAGTGTAAAAAGAACCTTGGTGCAAGAGAGAGATTTTTCTATTGTGAAAGTAATCGACTGCTAATTGATAAAGATTTGGGGCAGTTATGCCACTTAAGTTCAAAGAGTATTTTTGGGACCCAAGCATGATGAAATGCAGAAGAGATGTCGAGCAAAATAATAAGACATAATCTTTTTTTTTTTTTTTTCTTTTTTTTGTGAAAGTTGTTTGAATGATGTTTTTTACTTTAAGGATTGCATCCACAGTATTGGTCTGAGGAGTAAAGCCAAATTGGTTACAATTGAGCAATTTATTTTTATGCAAGTGAAAATTGATGCAGTTAATGAGAGCTCTTTCCAGAACCTTACAAAGTGCAAAGTCCGGGTTTACACCTGGGACTCTGATAAGGTTCTGACCCCGCACCCCCTCCGTCTCACCCTTACGAGCCGTGGTTATCTTAATGTGGATGTTGAATTTAGTGTTATCCACCCAGTCTATAAATGTATCAATGGCATCAAGAACCTAATCCATTTATTAAATGACAAAAAAAGATATTTATTAATACTGAATTAAATAACAACTATCTTTTTTTGTGATTTAATAAATGGATTAGGTTCTTGATGCCATTGATACATTTATAGACTGGGTGGATAACACTAAATTCAACACTAAAACTAAATTTTCGCTAAATTTGAGTGTTTATTTTAACTGCTAGTTGGTGCTTTACTTTTAATGAACTATGTTAAGTTACATGATTTATCCATGTGAATATTACTATCTCAAAAAGAAAATTATCTGAAAATAATCATAAAATAATATTTAAAACAGTTATATAAAACCTAAAATAATACATAAATCAATAAATTGAACAAAAGTCATTCACTTTATTGCAATTTTAAATAATTTTATTATTCTAGATGCTGCCATGTTGTGAGATAGGCAAATTTATTTATGATGACATTTACATGAACGAAGCTAAAAAGAATCTCTAGTTTCTAACCCTTGCAGTTGTTTGTCAGTGTAGCAATGACATCTATGGAGGAGAGTGTTTCAAAGTAAATAACCCTTTTATGTCTCTTATTAAAGAAAGTTTTTATAATTTTCTTTAATAAGGATATTGAGAAGTCTGTAAATAAATATAATAAATGATAATCAACTAAATAGCTTCCCAAAACTATGGGCATATCTCACCCAAAACCATGGGTATATTGTCCAAAATAGCCAGTAAAACCAGATGTAATATAATCAAACAATATCCAAATATTAACAAAATAATTTTAGCATTACATTACAAATTAACCAATTTGTAATGCTAATTTTGGTTTTTACAAATGTTAGAAGATAAAATACTCTAATTTAAGCTAATTAAGGGTTAATTTGGCTTAGAATATTTGGTTAGAAGATAGGATTAATTTCTTTTATAATGTTAAAGAAGGATTCAAGGACATAACTTTCTACCTTTTACTTTATGCACATATATACACAAGCTCAGTCTTTTTAGGCAGAAATGTTTAATAATTTTTTAGATACAAATTATTAACTGGAGTGCTTTTGGCTTTATCAAGCCCTCATCAGCAGTTATTTAATAACTGCTGATGAGGGCTGCCTAAAAAGACTGAGCTTGTAAAAGAGCAGTTATTTAATAAATGACTTGAGCAGTTATTTAATAACTGCTGATGAGGCTTGCCTAAAAAGACTGTGTATATGAGGTAAAGAAAGATTTTATTCATAGTTATTATTAGTATTTTATGAATTTATATACTAATTTGTACTTTTGCATTTTGTTCTATTTCTAATTTTTAAATAATTCAAACTTAATAAATGATCATTCTTTTATTGAATTTAATGTTTCAGTGACTGTACTGTAGTTTGTTGCTGATGAAGGCTAATTATTATTGATAGCTGAATACAATTTAGTAAATTAAAATAATTATTGAGTTATTATTAACTGCTGTATAAGTACTATTTTGTATTTAATAGTTCCTATATCAGAAATTAGGTAGTTTAGAATTCTTGATTATTATAAACCAGAATGTTAGAAGTTATAGATTATATATTTAATTTGATGAGATGGTAAACAATTTTTGTGATATTTGAGGAAAGATGATGTGTAGGCACAATTTAATAACTAAGTTTTCTTTCTTTGTTTGCTTAGAAGATTTATTATCTTTATGTTGCATCTTTATAATAAACAGTTTAATATTTTCATTTAACATGCTATTATTTGCTCTTCATTTCGCTATTAAAATAATATATTAAATTCAATCACGTAATTCAAGAACCTACTTCTGCTATTTTAGTATGTTCTTATGGAAAATAACATCTTGACTGAATCATTTTATTTTGTATTATTTTTTTATGAACTTATCTATGATGCAAATTGATGTTCTAGAACAGGTGGGCAACCCCCGGTCTGCAAGCCAACTGTGGCCTGCATAAGTCCGAAATCTGGTCCTTTATAAAATGCTTTTTATGAAAATTAATTTGCTTCTTTATTTTGATGATTTATTTAAATTTAGCTAACTATTTTTTTCTTCTCAAAAAATACTCAAAATTTAATTCACTGTTTCAATTTTTTTCCATTTGTGATATTGGATATAAACAAAATTCCTGAAAAATTTCAAATGGAAGTAATTGAACTGCAAGAAAACATAGATCTGAAAATGAAATTTATGGAATTATCAAAAATTGATTTTTACAAAAATTTAGATTCTCAAATGTTTTCAAATCTGATAATGCCAACAAAATAATTTCATTGTTTGGAAGCATATACAAGTGCAAACAGTTTTTTCAAAAATGTTATTCTTGAAATGAATACCTAGATTCAGAATAAATAACAAATTTAATACATGCATTGTGTGTTGCAACAGAAAAAATTGAACTAGATATCAAATCATTATTAAAAAATAAGCAGTGGCAAATGTCACACTAAAAATGTTATAACAAAAGTAATAATTTTATGAACAATTTTCTATAATGTCTCCAATATGTATTGTGCAACAAGCAATAATCATTAAATAAATTGATATGAAAAAATTTTATTCATTTATGATTTCTAAAAATAATAATCCTTGTTTTTTACAATAGTGGCCTGCTTGAATTGTAAATAATAATCGTTATTGTAAATCTGGCTCAGTCTTTTGGTTATTGTCAATGACACCAAAAAGGTTGCCCACCCTTGTTCTAGAATATTTTTATCACTTCCATTTATTTTCATTGAATTATATATTTAATTCATATTTTAGTGGAGAAAGTGGAGCTGGAAAGACAGTAGCTGCAAAATACATCATGTCATATATTGCTCAAATTTCAGGAGGAGGAATAAGAGTCCAAGTAAGAAATCATTCAATAAATGAATTTTCATAAATTAATATTATATTAAGAATATTATTATGAATTAGCAACTTATATTTTTTTTACTCTTTTCATTTTTAATCAATATCAATTTAATGATTAGTAAATAAAATTATTTCATTTTATAGTAAAATCATTTTATATAGAAATTGGTTAGCAGAATCTTAGTTATAATATCCATTCTATATTCAGATTTTTATAATTTTCTTTAAAAAAAGAAAGCGTAATTTAGGATTCATGTCATTTTCTAAATTAAGAATTCAAAACTGTTTAAGATAAATATTATCAACATTTACCACCATTATAGTATCTGTATTTTTTCCTAATAATAAATTGTTGTTTTACTGCTTAAAGTGCTTTCTAAATTACTTGTGTTACTACAGGTAATAATCAAAACAATAATCAAATATCAATCAAATAATCTTAGCATTACAGATTAATTTTGATGGAGTCACATTGGCTAAATATAATTTAATCATTAATTTCAGCTATTTCTAAATTAATTTGTAATGCTAGAGTTATTTGATTAATATTTGGATATTGTTTGATTATCTTACATATGGAAGCTGATAAAATTGAAATTATAGCAACAAGTTTTATTCTATCATTTCAACTGAAAAATTTCATATTGGAAGTTAGCCTAAGTGAAGGCAAAAACTTGGGACAACAATTTATAAATGTGTGATAAAGTTGATTGAAATGAACAACTTTAATTGGTTATGGTGGATTATTATTAATTTAAATTGGTGCAGTATGATATAGCCTTAACAATGCCTATGTCCATTTTTGGCCAAAATGAAATTATTGGCACAATCATATGGGTTTCTTGTCCTCTACCCACAGGATATAACATTAGTCCTATATCAATAATTAGGTGGAGTTATACAAGTATACAACACTATGTCCTACATCAATAATTGGTGGAGTTACGGTGCTTTTAAATAACACGTGTCCATAAGGGAGAACAACGTAAAACAACTTCAAACTGCTCTCCTGTAGTTCATAAGGGAGAACAATGTAAACAACTTCAAACTGCTCTCCTGCAAAAATGTAGTAAATCTGACATAGTGTCCCATACCTCCGACCCACAGATATATTATCATTGTTAACATTCTTAGTGATTTTTTGTTTGTAGATTAAGTAAACTAGTACAATAACTCTGCTAAATTTAATACAATAAATTCACCATAACAATGCACTGTAAGCAGTAAACTTTAAAAAGAAGTTAAATAATTTATTAAGAAACATTTTCGATCCTATAATTTCATATAAGCTATGAGGACCTGGGAGCGTTGCGCTGTTAAATTGTCGGGATGTCAGAATATGGCCATTCCGTCGCGTCCGGTGCGCAGATCCGCAACGCCGAGGTCCGGGATTGGAGATTGACGCAGATAAAACAAATTCAACAATAAAAATATTTATTTAACTAAATAAAAATATAAAAATTAAAGCGAATTATTAAATTAAAGCAATTTAAGCCATAATTACTAACTGTACATAATTACTATAAATTAATCTAACTATTAATACATTTTCAGAGAGAGAGTTTCGCAAACCCACGCACATACCTGGAACAGAGAGATCATGCAATTCTATGTCACATTTCTTATTATCCTATTTGATTCCTTAACATTAAAGTTCAAAAGTTCACATAATTCACTGTCACTTCACAAATGTACACTATTGGTCGAGAATATCGTCTATCGTCGCTGTTGACCGTCATCTTCTCCGTCTCCATCGGCTGATCCCGATGGGACAAGTTTCGTTTTCCCTTTTTTCGCCTACATGGTTCTTTTTCTTAGTCACACTTTTCTATCTTGTCCTCTCTGACTAAACTGACTATCTGACTAAATGATTCTTAGTCGCACTTTTCTCTCTTATCCTCTCTGATTAAACTGACTGATGTCTGACCCCCATCTCTTGGATACGGAACTATTCGATTTTATTTCTTTCCAAAACAGGGAAGTTTCCCACGGTGGAGTACGGAACTAACGAACTTGTTCAAAGTTCCTTGTTCGCGATGATTGCTTTTATCATTTATTAATTAATCATTTTTATATCTAATTTGAAATAATAAATTTTTCGAATTAATTAATGTTCAAAAAAACATCGAGGTTTTTCGAATCCTCATATCTGGCGATTTGGAGCGTGATCGAAAAGCGAATAAACATTAAAGCGAATTATTGAATTAAAGCAATTTAAGCCATAATTACTAAAACAAAAAAACATAACTAAAGCATGTTTTTTAATCATCATCTCGATTGTGAGGATCGCGGAGAGCAGACGCTGTTAAAAGATGTCGGGATGCCAAAATTGGCCGAATTTCGAATTTGACCGTCGCGTTTGTTCTATAAAACAAGGGAGTGCCATTTGGAGATCTCCAGGACCTCTCAAAGCTGAAGAGGATCATTATAAGATCAAAAACATTCTTTAATAAATTAACTTCTTTTTAAAGTTTACTGCTTATAGTGCTTTATTATGGTGAATTTATTTTAAGTAATGCATTATTTAACAATACATTGACACACATTGTTGATTGTAAAAATATGTGCTTTGTTCACTTGGAACAGAAAGACAGAACTTATCAATCAGACAACTATTGTATAATACATGTTTATTATATAATAGTTTCACTTTTTTCAAAATGCATTATGGGATTAATGAACCCTTCATTAGTCTATATATAAAATACTTAATAATTTATAATAACTGATTGAACAGAAAGTTCTCACACTTTTGGACACATTTTATTTAGCCAAGAAAATTTTATGTACAGAATTGACTTCAATTATCAATGTAATCACCATTGTTGACTACTTCCTGCCAACGCTTATGCAAGGAATGGATGCCATCTCGATAGTCATCCATTCCTTGGGCTGCGACTCGAAGAAGTTAGTCAGGCTGGCCTCCAAGTCGGCTTCATTGTTGAACTCCTTGCCAGCCGGTGACAGTCGAGTGCGGCGAACAGGTGGTAATCGGAAGGTGCAATGTCAGGGCTATACGGCAGGTGGGGCAAGACCCAGTTCAGGTCCACTAGCTTCTGGCAGGTCTGCCTAGCCATATGTGGCTGTGCATTGTCATGCAGCAGGATGATGTTCTGGTGTTCCGGGCGGGTCTCCGCCAGTTTCTGCTGCAGATGATTGAGTTTGCAGTAGAAGTTGCATTGATGGTTGTATTTTGTGACAGCAACTTGAACATGATGATTTCTTTAGAATCCCAGAAGACAGAGAGCATGATCTTCTTGGGATGCAGTGGTTGATGATCTCCACTTTTGAAGCATTTGTACCAATGGTATGCAGTTCTTCTGGCAACAGTGTCCGGGCCAAACACAGCATTGATGTCAGTGTTAGAATTGGTTGCTTTTTTGTTGGAATGATAGTCATAAAGGAGGAGCATGCGAACTTGCTCTTTGGTTAGCAGATATTGATTGGTCATGATAAAGTAGAGTGAGAGGGCTGGATTTGGTATTTTCTTATAGCACGTACCCCGACCTGTTTATATACTACCATGGAACATTCTAGAATGTTTCAGAAAAAAGTTGTTTTAGTAAGTTCCAAAAAGTGCAAGAACTTTCTGTTCAATCAGATAGTTAGAGTTTAATTTTAAGAATATTTATTACATTGATAAATGTATGTAAGTTATAATGATTGATATTTATGTATCTGATTGAAAAGAAAGTTCTTGCACTTTTTCAAACTTTCTAGAACAACTTTTTTCTGAAATATTCTAGAATGTTCCATGGTAGTTTATAAACAGGTTGGGGTACGTGCTATAAAAAAATACCAAATTCAGTCCTCTCACTCTACCATGACCAACCAATATCTGCTGACCAAAGAGCAAGTTCACCTGCTCCTTCTTTATGACTATCGTTCCAATAAAAAAGCAGCCAATTCTATCACCGACATCAATGCTGTGTTTGGCTCGGACACTGTTGCCAGAAGAATTGCATATGATTGGTATAAATGCTTTAAAAGTGAAGATCAGGACCCAAGAAGATCGTGCTCTCTGTCTTCTGGGATTTAAAGGAATCATCATGTTCGAGTTGCTGTCGCAAAATACAACCGTCAATGCAACTTTCTACTGAGAACAACTTGACCGTCTGCAGCAGAAACTGGCGGAGATCCACCCGGAACACCAGAATACCATCCTGCTGCATGACAATGCATGGCCACATATGGCTAGGCAGACTCGCTGTATAGCCCTGACATTGCACCTTCCGATTACCACCTGTTTGCCGCGCTCAACCATCACCTGGCTGGCAAGGAGTTCAACAATGAAGCCAACTTGGAGGCCAGCCTGACCAACTTCTTTAAGTTTCAGCCGCCAGAGTTTTATCAAGATGGCATAAGTGTTGGCAGCATGGTCTATAAATATATATGGTTATCACATTTCGACGCGATTGCTGTAAAATTTTGAAATCCCATCACTAGAGTGCGCAGCGTATCATGTAGGGCTAAATTTGTACTTGTAACCTGACCTAGATTGTTGTTAGAAAAGTAATTTTATTTATTTTTTGATGAAAAATGCCAATATGTTGTTCTGTGCCTGGCTGCAAAAAAATATGAAACTTGTTTATATATAAATTTATTTTATTTGTATTTATGTTTAAAATACTCTACTCTTGGACATTATATATACCAGTTTTTTTTTTAATTTAGGGATAAAAAAACATCAGCTAAAGAGGGCCAATTTTGGTAATATCTAAATAATTCTGTTAGTGTATACTTTTCTATATTGAAAATAAATCTATTATAGAAATCAGATCGCCATTTCCAATTATTTTCTATAACAGTATTTTCCATTGAAAATGTTAAATTCAACTGTAAAAATTCAAACATCTCTAAATTTATTTGTGCTGAACTACTAATACCTATAAGAATGAGCTTTTAAAGTAAAATGATTTAAAAGTTGAAATATAAAAGCACTATTTGCAAGGTGAAAATAGTTTTATTTGCATATAACGTTTTCGGACATATTCCGTCCCTCTTCAGTATGCCTAATTATAGTAAACACTAGTTACATAACATACTATTTCGATCAAATAATTTATTTGTTTAATTTTTCAAACAGAATTATTATACTGAAATACATTTTAAGTTTTTATTTAAAATTTTTTTAATCCATTTTCTGTAGAATTAATAATTACAAAATCTTATCGTTAGTAATTTCGGAGTAATTAGAATTGTATTAATTGGCATTATTTCAAACATATTTGAAGAATCAAAGAAAAAACAGATCAGAACTGTAAAATTGTTGACTTTAAAATGATAGTTGTGAACTAACGTTAAAAATTTTGAAATATTATTTTTTGCATTTAAGTTTACGTCCATAAAACGTTAAGGATAACTCTAAGGTGTGTTTTCATTCTAATTTATCAAAATATAGAAATTCCTGCTAAAACTAATTTTACATTATTATGTTTGAGCTATAAGCTTCTATAAGTAACTCTATACAGATTCATCTTTATGTTTCAGCTATAAGCTTCTTTTAATAACTCTACAAATTCGTCTGCTACGACCATAGGTGCGACAACAACGCCGCCCTGGTGATTAAAATCTAGATATTAACAGTTTTTCCTTTGTTATCGGTAGGAGTGAGATGACCATATATATTTATAGACCATGATACAACATAATTGTCGTTTCTTATTTTAATCATCATTCGCTAGGAAGCGAATCTTTAATTCTCTAATGTGTAGTTCCCCCTAAAAAGGACCGCACCTGAATTTGGTGAGGACATCGAGAAAATGAATGCTGAATTAAGGTACAGGTATAGAAATTGAAGATTCACTCTTCCACCGACTGATGATTAAAACTGCCAATCGGAATTCCGTTTTGTTAAAAATTTATTACAAAAAACTTTGCATTAGAGAAGAGCCCAATGGAAGAAACGATAATGCAATAATGTATAAGACGTATGCGCTAATATATAATCCGACCATAAAAATCAATAAATTCTACCATCGATGGTCGACAGATGAGTTCACTTGCATTCTACAGATGGCGCCACAATTTAATAGTTGCTGGAAAAGATTCCTATTTTTTATTTTGCCGTCGCTAATACTTTTTTTGGTTTTTTATTTTACGCCCCTTTCTAATCAGGAAGATTACTAAGGAGCGGGACCAGTTCCAACCACGAACTGCATCCATACCCGTGGAGGAGGGCCGGATAGGCTCATAGGCTCATATAGATCAAAGACATTGCGCCTAAAAAGGCAACATGGCCCTGCTCCGCTTAGATAGCTCTACAGGGATCCTCCTGCGAGATGGAACTCGGCTATAATCATTGCCTGAGCTGTCGGCGGGGAAGGGAACCCCACCTCTGCGCCACTTCAGCAAGGGGGCCACACTGGTCCAGCAGGCCTGCCGGGCTGGAGATCCTCCAACCTCGGCCCCTTGCGCCCGGTGTTGCCGAAGCAACCGAAACAATAGCCGAGATAGGCAGTACAAGTACCGCCTTGAACAACTGAACGTGAATCACAACGGAGACGTTCTTTGATACAACGGCGGAATGTCTTCCCAATAGAAAGAGACCACGAGTGTCACCCGAACCACGAATAATCGTGGTCGGGGCAGGACGGATCAATAGATCATCTAGTGACCGTGCCAGCAACTCAAACATCACCTAGGTCTTAAACGTGTATCGCTCCTAGTGGAGGGGTGCGCACTCAAAGCGCAGACCACCCCTCAGAGGTCGCGAACGACCGAGAAAGGGCGAGAATCTCCCCCGGTTCGATCTCCGATGCAGCTCACTGTCCGCTCCAGACTGGTGGGCCACCATGGGGACGATATCGACCGACGCCGTGCAATGGCAGGGTTCTGGCGCCTTGCCGTGGCCGAATATCGCTCGGATCAACTCCCCGAGGTTTTGTGATTCCGGCAAGTCGTTCACGACTACAAGTCAGTCCGATTCTCGAGTCGGACGCAGTGTGAATCCACCCTTATAGTAACTCTGCAAATAAAACGAATTAAGAAACTCATATTTCAAGCAAAAATAAGTGAACAGGTTTTGGATACACATTAATTCTAATATCAATATATAAACATTGATATCTATTACCTGCAGAATAGTTTTGTCAAAGAATTTTTTGCACATTTAAAAAGGAAAACATTTTTATCGTTACAGGTTTGTGGGGATGGATGACTGCCGCTGGACCAGGTGAGCTAGTCCGAATTGATGGAAACCTTACGGCTAGCCAATATATCGATATTTCGGAAAATTCTGTTGTGCCTGCACTCCAGATGTTGTTTGGAGACGAGGTGGTGTGTTTTGTGCAGGACAAGTCTCAATTCACATAGCAGGAATAACCAAGAATTGGCTAGCACATCAACAAAATATAAAAATAATCGACTGGCCAGCTACAGCAGCTGATCTAAATCCGATTGAAAATTTGTGGGCGTATTTAACCAAACCTACGTTAACAGGAAGCACACCAAATAAATTGTGGAAGGAAATTTGTGCGAAATGGGAAAATTTCCGACAAACTGACAAATGTCAGATTTTGGTGGAAAGCATGCCGAGAAGATTGGCTCAGGTTATTGAGAATGGAGGTTTTTGGACAAAGTACTGAGGTTAACCACAATTTTTATTATTGTTTTTTGTCACATTTTTATTACTGTTTAATTATATGCTATATTTTATGCTTCTTGTTATATTTTACTCCTTATTTTATATTTTGTAATCCTCAAAAAGTCTTGAGGAATATTTTATGTTTCTTGTTATATTTTACCTCCCTATTTTATATTTTATAATCCTCAAAGTCTTGAGGAATATTTATTTTGTTGTTCAAATAAAATATCTGTTATAACCATCATCTGTGTTCATTTTGTTATGTAAAATAAAATATCTGGTATACACAGGATTAATTTGGATTATGCATTCTTAAGCAATTATTTATACGATTCAAATATAATAATAATTCCGTTATCTTTGATTTATAATTCCTATTAACAGTTAAGTAATTAAAGAATATTTGTTGTTCAAATAAAATATCTGTTATAACCATCATCTGTGTTCATTTTGTTATGTAAAATAAAATATCTGGTATACACATGAACTGTAAGCGTTGGATTAATTTGGATTATGCATTCTTAAGCAATTATTTATGCGATTCACGGGGAGTTGATCCGAGCGATATTCGATCATGGCAAGGCGCCTGGAGCCCGGCCATTGCACGGCGTCGGTCGATATCGTCTCCATGGTGGCCCGCCAGTCTGGCGCGGACAGTGGGCTACATCGGTGATCGAACCGGGGGAGATTCTCGCCCTTTTCAAGTTGGGTCGGCTGGTCGACATACCTTCCGATCCATCCGTTGCGATTACTAGTAAGGGTTCTGCTCTTGTGGAGGGTTCGGGTATACTTTACTCTTCCGACCCTCCTGCGGGCTGTCGCGATTTTCGCGGCAGTTGTGCCCGAGCTTTGGTGTCCTAAGGATTTCCCATTCGTGGGAGAACTTGTTGTGAAATCCGTTCGAGATTTCGATCCCTTCGGGGACTGTCCGGTCGCTCAGTAATGAGTGGCAAACAGTAGCGAATACACGCCTCTTGTGTCTCCGCTCCCTTGTGGACGGAGGCAATTCTCGGCCCTTTAAAGGTCGCTTCGGCGACACAGTGCACGAGATGCGAATGCGGCCTTCATTCCCCTAGGCCTGGCAAACCTGAGCGAGTCCGCCGTATTCGTATTTCGTTCGCTTGTGGATCAGAGAGGTGGTCAGGCGAGTCCGCACCCCTAGTTGTAGGCAATGATTAAGCCGAGATTATTCTCGCAGACATAAGTACCCTGTAGTACCCTCGTTGGTGGAGCAGGGGAAAAGCTTTGGCTAGTCTCAGAATACGACATGAGGAGGCCCCGCGGCTGTCTACTCGGTGGAACCACTTCCTTTCGACGAGCCGCTGAGCACACCAACCCCCACTCAAGTCAGACATAGTGTGGTGGCGACTGTCGCCGGATGCCACCATACTCTAGGAGCCTCTTAGTCAATCCCTGTCACTATGAAAGTATCGGCCCGGCTGCAAAACAGATACGAGCATAGTGACAGCCGGTAAGCCCTCTCACCACGTCAAGGTGGGCCCCAAGTCGAGAGGGGGAGGGCCGGATGGTGAAAGACGGGGATCCTCGGGCCCAGCTCCCCGAAAAAAAATTTTCAGGTGATACCAGATGCGAATCCGGGCCCTCTTGCGTGGCAGCGTTACTACTCGGCCATCCGGCCGCCGTCGCTAACCTTGGAGTCACTCCTTTCTTTTTCTTCTTCTTCTGGGTAATATGGAGGTTATAGCTGACGCTTTTTCCTCCGATTACGAGTATTACTCTGGGCTTCACGTGAAGCGATGAGTCGTTGTAATGTAGCGTTCTAAGTGAGCGATGTGGCGACGGGTGTCCGCCTGTGGTGGAGGTCAATAGATGTCGTTCAGATCGGGTAGAGAAGTAATGGAAGTGTTAGTGCTGCTCCTAATGTTGTTCTCGCCCTTGAATAAGCTGGGCACTTAGTCGGCCGGATTGGCCGCGTGGAAACGCTTCGGCTTTCCACTCTGGAGGACCCGGGTTCGAGTCTCGGGTCCCACCCCTTGAAAATATTTATCATGGGGTCCGGGCCCGGCCCGTC
>AYEL01045093.1:0-52516 GCA_000484575.1 Olivierus martensii
CTATCTGGAACTAATTTACTGATTCAATAAAGCTGCAATGCTTAATTACAAATCAGACTATCCACTCAATTCTTGACCCAAAATTGGCGGCCAGGCAGGGCTTAACTTCTGCTTTCGATTCGCTGTTTTGGTTTCCATTTGGCAGTTGGTTTGATGATGGTTTGAGACGCAATCCTGGTAAGTTATTAATTTAGATGATGAACAATGATGTAAAAAATATGAAAATAAATATTTCTTAAACAGTTAGTATTGTGGTTATTCATCATGAGGTTGGCTAATGGCTGGAATCTCATAAAACAAGAACCAATTACCATATTTTACATATAGTTAATACAAATAATCCTAATTAATCTGCCATATTTAATACCTTGAATCTTTAACAGAATTTTAATGATTTGAATTAATTTAAACTAATTTTTAGCGCCATCTCGTAATTAGAATATTTATTATTTTATTAAATCAATGAATGACGCCATCTATTAATTAATAATTAAACTAGAATTTTAACTAATTTATCTGAAGAAAAAGTCTGCCTCAGCCTGAGATCTAACCGGGGACTTTCGGGCTATTGTCCCGATGTCATCCGCTAGACCACCGAGGCCAACGAGCGAATTGATTCTCCAGACGGTTATGTTAATTTTAGAATTAATTTTAGATTTATCGTTATCGGACTTTCCCAATAGATCTACTCCTGACTGGGCTAAATCTAGCCACAGGTCCTCAATGGCGCTAGCCAGGCAATACATAGACTGGCACAGTCTTTAAAGCTTAAACTTTATATACTAAACAAACCTCAAGGGAATTTAATCCAAATAATCTTAATTAATCTGCCATATTTAATCCCTTGTATCTTTAATAGAATTTTAATGATTTGAATTAATTTAAACTAATTTTTAGTGCCATCTTGTAATTAGAATATTTATTATTTTATTAAATCAATTGAGGACCTAAGGCTAGATTTAGCCTGGTCAGGAGTAGATCTATCTGCAAAGTCTGATAACAATCAAAAATTAATTCTAAAATTAATATAATTGTCTGAAGAATCAATCTGCTTGTTGACCTCGGTGGTCTAGCAGTATGACATCGGGATGGTAGCCCGAAGGTCCCTGGTTCGATCCCAGGCTAAGGCAGATTTTTTCTTCAGATAAATTAGTTAAAATTCTAGTTTAATTATTAATTAATAGATGGTGCCACTCATTGATTTAATAAAATAATAAATATTCTAATTACGAGATGGCGCTAAAAATTAGTTTAAATTGATTCAAATCATTAAAATTCCGTTAGATTCAAGGTATTAAATATGGCAGATTAATTAGAATTATTTGGATTAAATTCCCTCAAGGTTTGTTTAGTAGATATAGTTAATACTTTGATTAGTGCTTATTTGAATAGTGCGAGAAATTCGTGGAACCCATTATTTGCACTAATCGAGGCTTACCGTACAATAAATTTTTTTGCTCTATATCTCAAAAAAATAAAAAATTTTGGAAAATTTTTTACATGACTTCAGATTTATGGAGATAGGATATATGTAAGTTAGGGAATACCTGTATATAGTGTTTAAAGTTAAATATGTTAATGAATTATAAAACTGGAATACAAATTGAAATATATTTTGAATTATTAAAATTTATATTTTTAGAAATTGGAAAAGTGCGAAGTTCTTTATTCCAAAACAATGGAAATAAAAAAGAACCATTACTGTTACCAGATCCTGAAGGATCAGTTGTTTCACTTTCTGAAAAGATTTATGTTCCTATTAAAGAACATCCTGATGTAAGTATGTGCGCCTAAAATAGTATATTGGATTATACAGGGTGGGCCAAAATTTAGGTATATAGTATATTTTTGATGGGATAATGATGATAAATAATGATATTAAAATATTAAATAATTGTTTG
This sequence comes from Olivierus martensii, assembly GCA_000484575.1. Classification (NCBI taxonomy): domain Eukaryota; kingdom Metazoa; phylum Arthropoda; class Arachnida; order Scorpiones; family Buthidae; genus Olivierus; species Olivierus martensii. The sequence continues at coordinate 1,902 of AYEL01045093.1, forward strand.
TTTTATTATTATTATTATTTGTTCTTTACTTAAGTTCCCTGCTATCATTCATAATACCTGTAAAGAAAAAAAAAAATAATTGCTATATTACTGTGTACCTACTTTTGGCCCACCCTGTACATTCACTAGCTTATCTGGGCTATTAATTAAAAACAGATTAAAAATATTGTATTTTGCATATTTGGTTATGTTGTGTAAAGATGAATATAATAAAATAGTCCTTTACAGCCCTTTAGCAAGTATAAGATTTTTATTCTGGCATAACGTTTTCGAACCTTAAGCGGTTCCTCTTCAGTGCCTCTCACTTAGAAAATAGAACACTCCTGTTCTATTTTCTAAGTGAGAGGCACTGAAGAGGAACCGCTTAAGGTTCGAAAATGTTATGCCAGAATAAAAATCTTATACTTGCTAAAGGGCTGTAAAGGACTATTTTATTATAATATTAAGCAAGTTGTTTTTGAATTTTAAAGATGAATATAGTTAAGCTATTTATCTTTCAACAGACATTTTGTGAAATTATCATTTATATTCTAATAAAATTTAATACATTACCTCATTTTCAATGATTATGAATATGTTTACTATTCTAGATAAAAATTAAAAAGTTATTTAATTATAATAAATTTGCTGTTATTTTAAAATTTCTAATTTTTATAGTATAATTTTGTTGGCCGTATTTTGGGTCCTCGAGGAATGACTGCTAAACAATTGGAATTGGAAACAGGGTGCAAAATAATGGTGAGGGGCCGTGGCTCAATGAGAGATAAAAAGAAAGTAAGTTTAGTTTTCATAATGTAAAATAAAATTATAAATATTATAACAATAATATAAATAACCATAAATTTTTGAAATATAAATGAAATTTTCTACAAAAATTTTTATAATCTTTAATTTATTTCCTTATTAGGAAAATTTTTAATTATATTTTAGTTTTGCATTAAGAATTTTTTGTAGTAATAACTTTAATTGGGATTGACCAATAAATGAATCAGTAAGATTTTGAAGTGAACTACCAAAAATCATCTAGTGTTTTTTGTGCAAAGAAATGAACTTCATAGATCAGAGCCAGTTTTGTTCACATTTTGACACAGAAACTGCTAGTATAAAAATTTTTTATAAATGCTAAATAAACATTTAATATTTTACTAATTTTTGAATATGTTCAATTATAATTTTTATTTTATATTTTCATTTGATAGCTATTCAATTGTATAAAAGTATTTTAACATTTTAAACTAATTTTTGGTGTTTTCATTTTTTATTATTATATAAAGTTGAATATAATTATTAAAGATTGTTGAAGTTATTTGCATAAAGAAATAAATTTACAAACAAAAATTATTCTCAGCATATAAATACAGAAAACTTGTCAAATAAAATATCATTGCAGATTTATTTGTAATCCACATTTTGTTGGTCCTACCATTGCGATGTTACTTTAACAATGATTTCATTGAGTAGTATTAGGAAAATTTTGTTCCATCAATTGTTAAGCCTAACAGTGATGCCAAAATACCAGTATAACAGTGATTGGGATCATTGTTAAGACCAATGTTAAGTATTCAAATACTGCAAAATGTACTTTAGTCCAATATATTTGTTGAGTTATGCTAATAATAAGAAAATCTACAAAAACAAAACAAATTTGAATATCTGAATTTAATAATAGCGAATTTTATTTGTTTTTCAAATTATAGTTACTTAGATGAAGTAATTAATCATTTTGAAATAACTTGTTAATATTATACGGTGAATATTATCATCACATTAGGGCTTCTTAAAAATAGTATAGATCAGTAGATTATATGAATTAATTATTCAAAGAGACTATGCATTTTTTATAGATTTTGATATTTTAACATATACTTTGGAGGATATCTATAATAAATATAGCAATCTCGCCTTTAGTAACAAACCATATACAGGTAGTCCTTAACTTACGACAGGGTTCCATTCCAACATTTCTGTTGTAAGTCAAGGACTTTCTTAATTCTTGATTTGTTTGATTTAATGTTTTAATATTTTCATAAATTAGGTTTATATCTAACTTAAAATGCTTAAAAATATATAAATTTACATAAACATTTATAAATTATTTATTAGCACATATATTAAATATATTAATTTTTCTTTATTAATTTTGTATTTAAAAATTTCAGAAATTTTTTCATCAGTAGTATTATTTCTCTTATTGGTCATGACAGGGTTATGACAAAATTAATACAAAAATTGCAAAGAGAGAAACAAACTCTTCGGCTACTGATTAGCCAGTAACATGCCAAAGGCTGTGAGAAGTTAGAAGTGGATGAATCATATTAGTGGCTATAGTGTATTGCTAAAACTCTTTGCTTGCCAGCTAATGGCAACACTGTGATGCATATACAAAAACATTGTAATATATGTATGCATATGCAAGCGGCAAAGTTAAATTAGAGAATTTTTAGTAATAATTTTTGGCCATTGTAAGTTTGAATTGTGGTAAGAGTGAATTGCCGTAAGTGCTAATTGTCGTAAGTCGAGGACTACCTTTATCTCAAAAAATGCATCATTTAAAATCATTTTGAATTATTTTATTTATTAGGCTAACGATGCCATTTACTTCTAGCAATAGCCATCTTGGATTGTGCACATGATGTTATATTGTCATTTCTTATCATGTGCTTTAATTTAGCTAATAAGCATTTTACCAGGAATATGAATAACAATTGCAATGTTAGTTATTTGCTGTCAGTTAATATTGCTAACAAAAGTCATGATAGAATGATTTGTTACTTATTGTTATTACATTAACAATATGATTTACTGAAAGCAGTGTTATACAATGTTGTTAGAACCAACCAGGGCTGGTGTGTCGGCAGGAAAATGTGTCAACACCTACACCTACATTTTTTATTTTGCTAACACCAACACTGACTCCTCTGACAGCACGCACGCGTGCGTGCGCGTGCGCACGCACACACACACACACACACACACGCACACACACACACACACACACACACACACACTGCGTGCGCGCGCGTGCGCGCGCACACACACACACACACTCTGCTGATTTTATTAGTATTCAAAAATTTATTACTGAAAAAATTATTTAGAAATAATTAAAAAGAAAATAATTATTTAATACATTTTTTTAATTTAAAACCAATAAATTATGAGCAATGAGAAAGTTATTGCCGACACCAACTCCTCCTAAAACTGCCGACTCCTTCCGACACGATACCGATTTCCCAGCCCTAGAACCAACCCACATACAGGTAGTTCTCGGTATGAATTCTTTTTTAAATATGAAGTATCAACAGAATCAAAAATATGAGCATTACTTGCAATAAATAAATGCTAAACATCCATAAATGTAGTATTTCAAACTATATATGTAACTATACAATACAATATTATTGGTTTATAGTAAACACTCCATCTCTGCTTAGAAATCAGAAAAATCAAAATGGCTGATCATGATGAAGAAGCAATAATACACCCTAGCTGCCGTGGTTTCAATGGATAATTGTATATAACTTTCATTCCCAGATTGTGTCTAAGGCAAAAGTTCATCTGTATAAAAGCTCATCTATTCATATTTTGATGGTGATGAATAAAAATTCTTTTATATTTAATATGACATAAATAATTTCTTTATTATAATAATTTGCTTGATTTTAAAAACTATATTATAATTTCTTTAGATAAATAAATCATTGTTTAATCATAAACTATTGCTTTTGTTTTCCATTATTTAACTCTCTTATATAAGCCTGTCTAAGATAGGCAAAAGGTGAGTCCTTTCTCTTCAAATGACATGAATATTTATGGCCTAAACTAAATATTCGATATGGCCTAATGCAAGACAAAGACACTTGACATTTCTTTTTTACTGAGAACACCATTTCAGCAAACATTTATCTTGATATGATGGAGCTATAATTGCACCTCAAGTTTCAGCCATGGATATTTTTGCAACAAGTTAGTGCATCACCACACTGGATTTTAAATGTTAATCAAAATCCAAAGTGATGGACTGAGAGGGATAATACAAATGCCACAGCCACCACATTCACAGAACATTACCCATCCTAACTTTTTTTATGGGGATTTATTATGGACAAAGTGTTTTCATCCTTGATATCAAAATTCTGATGGCAAAAATAACTAATGCTTTAGCAACAGTGACTGGACAAGATGTTAGAGAAAACATGAATTGAAATCAAATATTGATTAAACATTCCCTGGGTAATAAATGAAACACATGTTGACATGTTGTTTTAATGTAAAAAAAAAACTTGAAATATTATTTGTTTGGTGAAAAACTCAACTTATGAGATAAAATGTACTCAACTTATTCTACTGGAAAAGTCGAGGTTAAAAATGTACTCAAATTATATTAGATATGAAATCCTAATTTTGTTCCTAGCATAATTTTTGTGTAATATTTCAAATCAGGGAAAGACTTTATATTTACTTTATATATAAATACAATTACAGTTATATAATAATGACTCTAGCAAATGTTAAATCACTAAATTTGAATTTTAAATTCATATTAAATTAATGTAAATCATTTAGTATTATTTACATTAAATATAGCATTTTAATTAAGTAGTTTGCATCTTCTAATATTATAGTTAATTAGTTATAAATTATTTGATCGAAGAAATAGATTGAGATAGATACTTTTGCTTTGAAATGTTTTCTTCTCTCAATTGAAAAGAAGAAAACAACAATCTGTAATTAAGATGATTAATTAAAAATGCTTCAAAACTTTCAGGGAAAAATAGTTCAGAAGGAAATATTAATCAATATAATAGATTTGACGAATTAAAGATTGGTAAGTATGAAGAGCATAAATTGAGTCATAAATGCAATTCATAAGCCTATGAGTCCATGCATAATGATTTGATGTATTTAGAATATTCTTTTTGTATCTGATTCCTAATTTTATGTTAAGTTTATTATGATTATTTATAGTGTTATAATAAATATTAATAGTAGGAAATTTAAGATATTTCTAACTTCTGACCACTTCAACTTTCAACCTTTGGGTTTGAACTGAATCTTGTATCTTGTTGAGGACTACCTATATTTAGTTTTATTTTCAGTCAGTTTTGACAGTTTTAGAATATGAAAAACATTGTCATGGTTGGAACCATTATTTATAGTATTGCACCTACAGAAAGTATGAATTCGATTTATGACAGTTCAAGTTAGACAATAATTTAGCAACCATTTAGTTCATAAGATAGAGGTTGTCTGTGTTTAAAATTTTATCTTGTATGTAAAGGGATAGAATTCATACACTGTTTTGGCATGTAACATGTATTTATTTATTTTTTTTTATTTGTTAATTGGTCTGCATATTTTCTCTGACTGGATTTTTCTCTTTCCCTATGCTTTTCTATATTATTCTCATTGTATCTTTTATTTTTCACAAGGATAAATTATTAAGTATACCCTCTATTTCTCTAATCTGTTTATAAGCATTTAAAATTTAATGATATCTATTGGAAATTGAAAAACTACAAAATAAAAGTAATTATGATATATATATATATATTTTAATTATAAATAATACAGTAGGTCCTCATTTAATATCATTTCACTATTAGATCACAAGCAAAAACTAAAGTAATTAACCAAAAATTAAACTTTTTAAGGCAGTAGAATGAAATAGTTTTATTTTCTTATGCTTCCTGCATAAAAAAACACATATATCACAATATAGTGTTGTAAATCTGTAATGTAATTGTAGAAAATCAGGAAATCATATTTTACATGAGTACTAATTTATGTAGGTACACAATACAATATTGTTTAAGAACATGGTATAAAACTATAATTCAGTAGATCAGTCAGTCAGATTCACTGTGTGGAAACACTTTGATATTTCATCCAGAGGATCCAGAATTGAATCTTATTTTGGAAAAATTATTTCAGGGTTTGAGTTCAACTTGTCTATTCCTTTCCTCTATAGTCTGGCTTGCTTTGGAAATATGATATGTGATAAAAATGACACTGTTATTAGTGAATGATAGAGAACTGACTTAAAAAAATAGAATTCACAGATATATCCATAATTAGAACATTTTTTTTTTTTTAACTAGAAAATAATTTTCTTTCCAATAATTTCTTAGATATAACTGCTGTGTCACATTTTCCAATAAAAATTTAAACTTAAATCATGCTTTTCATTCATTTCATTCCATTATTGATCAATATAATAATGACTAGATGAAGAAAGTTACTATATAGTGTCAATTCTAGTACCATAAAGAAAGTACTCTAGGAATGTAACTCTCACTAACTCTTATAACACTGGACCTATTGGTTTTCTGATTTCAGTTAACATCACTATTTAAGGAATCTAATGTTGATGTTAAATGAGGATTCACTGTAATTAAAAATTAAATATTAAAATTTAGTAAAGTATATATTATTCCATATATTACAGATATTGCAATCTTTCAGATTAATATATAATTAATTCCTTTAATTTTTGGTTTATACATTTGTCTTTATAATAAAAAAAATCTTATATTAATATTTTCTCTTATTATGGTATCTTTCTATTTGATTTTATGATTATAAGCTGCTCCATACAGGCATATAGAATACCTATTATGGATAATATCATTGATATGCTCTTTTAGATTTTATGTAATTCCTATTTAATAGTTATTATTCTCCTGACTCATTAGATATAAATTCCTTTATTGTTCTGTATTAGTCTTTTTCAAATTATAATTTTTAAGTAAAGTTGAATATATCTTTAATTAGGAATAACTTTGGTTCCTTTTTAATTCTTTCCATTCCAAAATGGAATGAAAGTGTATTTGAATTAAGTTTTTCTGCTGTCTGTTCATCAACATAATAATTACATGTAAGTGTTGTTCACGTTTAATAAAATTCTCATATGTTGTTGTGACTCACTAGAAAACAAAATATACTGAAATTAATTGATATGGGTACAATATTACATACATACATAAGAAAAAAATATTCAAAGGTAGTGTGGCAATGCGTCATGCAAATTATCTGATTTGAGTTAAATATACATATATAGTAAGTTCCTTTCATTATAAGTTAATTTGCTTCTAGACGAAATGGATATTTATTTTCCCTAGACATAATGTTAAAAATAAATAAATTGCATTCTAAATAATTAAATTTGATCATAATAATGTTCAATAAAGGTGAACAAAATAATAATTTATGATTAAATAATGGTTTATATATCAAAAACAATGAAAAAGTAGCCTTTAAAATCAAGTAAATTATCATAATAAAAGAAAAATATTTGTCATATATAAGTTAAAGAATTTTTCTTCATCAGCAACAGATAATTAGATGAATTTTTATATAAATGAACTATTCTTTTAGGTAGAATCTGAGAATGAAAAAGTTTATATATATATATAATAAATATAAAATTATCTAATGAAACCATGGTGACCAGAGGACATGCTGTTTCTGATTTTCAGTCCTCTATCTTAATTTTTTACATTTTGTGGCAAAAAAAAAGTGTGTCTGCAACAAACCTAGTATTATCTGTATTCTATGTGGTTTGAAATGCTATATTTATGAATGTTTAGCATTTATTTAGTACAATTTAATGTTCATATTTTTGATTTTGTTAATACTTCATACTTGAAAAAATAATTTGTAAATCTGGGAACTGCCTGTATCATTTTGACCACTAAATTGATTAATTATGTTCAAAATAAGATTATCATTAATCCAGATGATAGTGATATGATTTTGATCATATTGCTACAAAGTTGTAATTCTCAGTTCTGTAACAATGATGATGAATTCTGTAACTTTGTTTCAGAATTCATCATTATCATTATGTAACATTTAGATCAGAATTCATGATACTCAATTTATGTTGGGGTTAGGTTTTACCAAATTAGTTCATAATTCAAAACGTCATAATTTGAGGTAAAATTAAGGGTCAGTTTCTGGAAGTTTCTACCCATTTCTCATTGGTAGGGGGAGACACTCAGTTGGTCCTTTTTGTTCTATTTACAAAAGCTTCTAGAAATGCATAAAAATTCATGTTAACTGAGTGTAACAGTAACAAAATCTATAAAGGTTCAAATTTTGTAATTTTGAAACTATGTAATTTGAGGCTTCATAAATCAAGGATTATCTGTAATATCCTATAACATTAAAAATTACAATATTGATTGATTAAATTAATTGATTTCTGTTAAAAAAAAATTTATTTTGTAATAATTATCATCAAAAGAAAGATATCAATAGTAGTAGTAGTAATAGTAGAAAAGGAAGGAGCCTACCCAGCCCAAGCACTGCGACCAACAAAGGTCTATTGTGCACCCCCAATCAAATCATCCCAGAAGAAATCCCATCTTTAAAACAAACGACAGTATTTTCCTCAATGGGACAGTAGCAAGATCCTCCGGAACAAGAAAATACATCCCCAAGAGATCGTGCCTAAGCCACGAAAGGGTCACACATTCACACAAAATGTGAAGAGGAGTTTCCTCCTCATACTGACATCTTCTAGAAATAGGGCTATCAACAAGCCCAATCAAGTGAAGATGCCTTCTAAGATGACAGTGCCCTGTAAGAAGCCCTGTAACAATTCTAACTTCACGTTTGTTGATGCCTTCTAAGATGATAGTGCCCTGTAAGAAGCCCTGTAACAATTCTAACTTCACGTTTGTTCAGTGAAAGCAACTCCTTAGTTCACTGAGCAGAGCAACTCAAAATGAGAGCCTTCACCTGCCTAAGACCAGAGATAGACCTCCAGAAAATGAGGTGCTGGGCCGCCAACCAGTCCTTGACGACCCGACCAAAAACATCAGAACCAGTGCCCAGGGCAGGCTCAGGTCCAAAAAAGGGGGTGAGAAGCCTCTTCCTTGGCAAGCCTATCAGTATCCTCATTGCCCCCAAGCCCCTTGTGAACTGGCACCCACGTAAGCTGCACCCTGTTCTTGGTGGCCAATTCCTCAATGAGAAGACGACATTCCCAAACAAGCTTTGAAACAAATCTGGAACTATCAAGTGCTTTGAGAGCAGTCTGACTATCAGCTAAGATAAAAATATGCTTACCAGCATAATCCCTATCAAGATTGATTCTAACACATGCAGAAATAGCAAAAAATATAATCCCTATCAAGATTAATACTAACACATGCAGAAATAGCAAAGACTTCTGCCGGAAAGACAGTGGGAAACCACCTAAGGGAATAGGAATAAAACATCTGCGTCCCCTCGCAGTAAACCCCCACCCCAACACCAGTAGTGGTTTTAGAACCGTCCATAAACCAGACCAAACCATTCATGATACCTGTCCCAAATCTACCTTCCTAGCTCTCCAAACTGGAAAAAGCAACAGTGAAGGGCTGGAAGAAGTTAAATCTAGGTACCATGTAATCCTTTACCATTCCAAGAATGTTACTATGTATTCTCTTCCGCTCAAAAGACGAATGCTCCACCTTATGAGTCCAAGAAATCCCTCTCCCAGAAGAATGAAGCCTATAATGGCCCTCCCGGGCACTCGCCTCAACAAACAAATTCAAAGGAGGAATGCACGAGAACCTCAAGAGCAGCAGTGGGAGCAATTTTCATAGCCCCAGTAATGCCCAAACAGTCCAGCCTTTGAATCCTTCCAAGCTCTACAAGTCTTAAGTAAAACCCTTTGCCATCAAACAATGGCAGTATAAGTAACAATGGGTCTCACAACCATGGTATATATCCAAAACAACAACCTTTGTCTAAGACCCCAAGTCTTACCCAAAATACCCCTGCAAGCCCAAAGAACTCTAGAGGCCTTCCCAACAACAAAATCAATGTATGGCTTCTAAATCAAACCCTTGTCAAGCATAATGCCAAGGTATTTGACCTGGGTAGAAAACTACAACCTTTTACCAAAGAATGTCATCTTAGTTAACCATACCAACTGTCTTCTTCGAGTAAAAGGTACATAACAGTCTTAGCTGGATTAACAGACAATCCAACCCTATTACACCAATAAGAAACTGTATTGAGTGCAGTCTGAAAGACCTCAGATACAGTCCTGGGAAATTTCCCTACTACAATGATGGCCATGTCATCAGCATATCCAACAGTGAAGAAACCCTTCCCATTGAGTTAAGCCAATAACTCATTCACTACAGCACACCAAAGAAGGAGAGAAAGCACCCCCTGCAGACATCCCCTATCAGTGAGAATCATAACTTCTTCCTCATAGAATCTACTAAAAACAACCCTATTCCTCGCATGGAGCCAATCCAACAAATAATTGTTGAACTGACTCCATGTCTGAAAGCAGCAAGGCTAATTTGCTCAAAAGAAGTAGATTATTAGTTAATTTCTAGCACTTACTGCGGGTTGAGTAATTCATTCTCTTTTTCAAATGATCGCTTTAAAAAATAAAGCGATCATTTGAAAAAGAAAATGAATTACTCAACCTGCAGTAAGTGCTAGAAATTAACTAATAATCTAGTAAAAGAGTTTAAGTGTGTTCTATTTAAGCAAAAAGAAGTCAAAAGCCCCTTGAATATCAAGGAAAGCGCCAAGGGCAATCTCCTTGTATCTCCAAAAGTCCTTTCATTCGAAACCACCTCGTGAAGAGCATGCTCAGTTGATTTGCCAGATTGATAGGCAAATTGACTGTGACAAAGGGGATCCTAGACAAGGCCCCATCCCTAACAAATCTATCTACCAACCTATCCAATATCTTCAATAAAAAGGACATCGGACGATAAGACTTAGCCTTGGTATAAGAATTACACCCAGGCTTAGGTATAAAAGAAATCCTTACCTGCCTCCAGAGCCATGAAAATTTTGGCCTATAGCCAAAAGCCAAACAGGCCCGAAAGACATGGCAAAGAGGAAAGGCCAGAACATCAATGCCCTGTTGCAAGAACATTGATAAAATGCCATCTGGTCCTGCCGACTTAAAAGGCTTAAAAACGATTATAGCCCATCTAATATTATATTGATTAATCATCTCCCTCATGGCATGATAATCAGTCCATCAAGGTCAGACTGCACTTGCAAGGAGGATGAGTTCTCAATCAAAATAGACCCAGGAAAGTGTACCCGAAAAAGTTCCTTTAAAGAGTCCCTGCAAGTTCTGGTCATACTGCTATCAGGCAGCTTAAGAGAGAACCAATCCTGCAAAAATTCTCATTAGACATTATCTTCACAAGTCTGGATACCTTCAGGTACTGGTCATACTGCCATCAGGCAACTTAAGAGAACCAACCCTGCAATATTAGACATTATCTTCACAAGTCTGGATACATCAGATATATCCTCAATTCCCTGACAATAACATTTCCAGGAAGACCTTTTAGCCTTTCTAATGGTGTATTGTAATCAGTGAGAGCACTTCTATACGCATCCCAATCACCAGTCCTCCTAGCTTTATTAAAAAGCCTCCCGACATTTTGCCTAAGACTGCCCAATCGTTCATTCCACCAAGGAACTTGCCTTGATGAGCAAGCAGTCCTGACAGGACAATTTTGATGGTAGGATAGATTTGCCTGTTGAATCTGGTCAACAGTCATCTCTAAATCTACCACTGAACAAAATCTGCTCTATATACCCCCCAGGTTAAATTTAAGGTCTTCTTCCGAGTCTCTATATGTCAGCTAGTCCTCCGAGGGTCTCTATGTGTAACCTGACTAGGTGCCATACTCTGTAAATTAAAGCAAATATATCTGTGATACGAAGAAGAAGGCTCATCAGATACATGCTAGTTCTCAATTAGGTCAGATGATGAAGAAGGATCATCAGATACATGCCAATTTTCAATTAGGTCAGAAAAGAAGGTGGCTCACCAGACACATGCCAATTCTCAATTAGGTCAGAAATATACCGAGTCCCTAACGTTAAGTCAATGACGTCCTTTCTGTTAACAACAGCAAAAGTAGGTTCATTACCCCTATTTAAAATAAAAAGGTTAGTACCCATCAGAAACTCCAATAGGTGCATCCCCCTTTGGTTGATACCCTTTGCTACCCCAAACCACATGATGAGAATTAGCATCGACACCAATCAATAAGTCGAAATGATTCTTTTGACAAAATTCCACCAAAGACCCAAACTCAAGTGTTGATGGAAGTTTGTCTTTATCATAAGGGAAATAAGCAGAGGAAACAATAAATTCTCTACTAACACCCCCCCTCTTCAAGCTTCACCGAACAGTGGTAAGATCCCTAGAACAGAAATCCCAGACGGGTGAAACATATATGTTATTCCTAATGAAAACACAAGTCTGAGGACCACTATCAGAAGTACAAGAAGTAAAAGAAAACAACTCACCTTCCTTACAGTGAAGCCACGTATTCGGCCCTTATAGTGCCACAGCTCTTGAATAAGAGCAAGGTCATATCAGCCCCCACGAGTAGCCGACCCAAAAGGGCGGAAGCAGCTTGGGAGTGCTGGAGGTTGATCTGAATCACTCTCAGACCCATGACATTACAGGTGCCTAAGGTGGGCAAAGATTCATGCCCTCCTCTGTTAACTGGGTGTCAGAGAGTCCAGTGGTAACCCCGGAAACCCGATCCTAATCGGTGAGCCCGACCAGTTCATGCCCCTTTGCAGGGGCAGTAACCCAAGTCAGTCACCGAAGCTATCTGTCTCCAGACTTGGAATTAGGATCCGAGAGTACCTTAAAGGTCCCTTGATTGATCCCAGAAAAAGCCTTAAAATTGGCCGCTTTGATGGCCTTTGCTGAAGCAAGATCAACCATCAGAATTAAACGCTGTCCTTTAGTGTCCCTACTACAACCCAAGACCCTCCAGTTTTCAATCTTGAACCCTGGATTGAATGCTTGGAGTCGAGACAAAAGTTGGTTTGCATCCTGTGTATGAGTATCTGCAGGGCGATAAGCCACCTTCACAGGCCTAGATAGGTTTTTCGCAGGGATAACCCTTAAATGAATCCCCTGCCCAAGAGTACACCCATCCAAAAGCCAGGTGAGCTATTGACAGGTGAACTCATTCATACAAGTATAAATGAAGTGCACCATTGTCACGGTATAGCCCTTGAGCAGTGGCAAGGTCTCCCCAAAGGGATTCTATTCACACTGCTCATGATCTTTCCCAAAATAAGATTAACCTCATCAGCCACCATCTTGGAGTCCAGATAACCCTCCTTGATGATGGCCAACTGAAGAGAAGCCAAAGTTTCTGAATATGGCCCAGGCTGAGTCATAAAGCCCTGGGACCTCTTAGCAGGCCTCACCTCCTCAGAAGAGGGGGTAGACATCACAGATCTAGTTCTCTTGTCAACACCACGGGTATCAGCAGGAGAATCAGACAAGGAAGCTATTTGGGAAGAGCTGCCTGGTAGCCGAGAACCACCTGTACCAGCAGCTTCCCTCCTAGCCCTCATCTGCTTTCGCCTATCTGCTCCAGACAAATGCTTCTTTCGTGGACTAGGTTTACTTTCGGAGGCAATAATAATTCTAGGAGACTGCTCCACCGTCCCACCACCCTGAGGCATGCCAGTGGCCCCGGCACCCTCAGATGAGATACCTTTCTTTTTTTTGTATGGTAAGCTTGGTGGCTAAATAGAATAACATTCGAATTCGAGATGACACATATTCTCATCAATGCAATGTCATGATTAACAATGGATGACGTCACAATGGTGTCATGTTGCTGCAATGACAATGCCATCTTTTTCTTTTGTATGGTAAGCTTGGTGGCTAAATTTTGATTGCCCCTATTTCTTTTGTATGGTAAGCTTGGTGGCTAAATTTTGATTGCCCCTTTCCACTTCAAATAAAGGTAGTAAGGAAGCCATATAGGCCAAGATTAAATTAAAAGCAAAATGTAGAAAGCAAAGAACCATTCCAACTTAATCTATGTGAAAATGTAGAAAAAACAGACATTCCAACTTAACCTATGTGATGACATGTGTGTAGTAAAAGCAAAGAACCCTTCCAACTTAACCTATGTGATGACGTGAGGAGTGTAGCTCTGTATAGAGGAGTATTAATAACCTATTAAGTTAGGTAGAAATAACCAAATATAGAGCACACTTGGCAGTAGTGACTTCAAAAGTATTTTATTTCACTAACGAAGAACTGACTAACTGTTAGGTAGAAACTTAGAACTATTATTAGTAGAAATTAAGTACTATGTTATTAGAAACCTAGAACCATGTTAGTCAATGCCATCATGGCCCAATAATTTGGTTAAATCTACATTAAAATTGGAGAGAAAAAAAGCCAATGGTTTTTAAATGCTATAATTAATAAATTATACAGCAAAATGATTTTGTTCAAATTCAGAATGTCATCATAAGATCCAATGATATTATCATGCATAACAAATAGATGACAATATGTAAAATGTCCATGATAACATCACAATATAATATTAATAAACAATCTTGAAATTTTATACTTTCATAAATTCAGAAAGAAAAATAATTTCTATTAGTTGTAATTCAATTACAGGTTGACATTTAAAAATTCGGAATCTTCAGTATTCCAGCATGAATTTCAGGAGTGTATTTTCAAATTTCTCTGCACTGTCATACCACTGTTTTCTGGAGGTGCCGTTGATGTTTTGATGTACACCATTCTCAGCTGTTCGGTGTTGCTTGCCACGCTAATATGTAGCTCTGCTCATTTCTTCTTTTTTTTTTAATATTTATTTTTTTTCCTTTAAAAGACTATAAATGTGGTAATTTTCTATTAAATATATACAACATATATAAACCTTCAATTATCTGGCATACTCAAAAATCCACCACTCCTCAGGTCCCAAGGTTGCCGGATTTTTGAATGTCTACCTGTAATCTGATAATATAACATTTCAAATAAATATAAGCTTTGAAATAATAAATGAAATCAATGCATGAAATAATTTTCCAATTAAAAATTTCTTCCTGGTCTGCACTGTCATACCACTGTTTTCTGGAGGTGCCGTTGATGTTTTGATGTACACCATTCTCAGGTGTTCGGTGTTGCTTGCCACGCTAACATGTAGCTCTGCTCATTTCTTCTTTTTTTTTAATATTTATTTTTTTTCCTTTAAAAGACTATAAATGTGGTAATTTTCTATTTATGTAGCTCTGCTCATTTCTTCTTTTTTTTTTAATATTTATTTTTTTTCCTTTAAAAGACTATAAATGTGGTAATTTTCTATTAAATATATACAACATATATAAACCTTCAATTATCTGGCATACTCAAAAATCCACCACTCCTCAGGTCCCAAGGTTGCCGGATTTTTGAATGTCTACCTGTAATCTGATAATATAACATTTCAAATAAATATAAGCTTTGAAATAATAAATGAAATCAATGCATGAAATAATTTTCCAATTAAAAATTTCTTCCTGGGATAATACAATGAAGATTGGTAAATAATCAATTTTCAGTAAGTATAGTACACAATATTACAACATCTACAGTTCAAGTAAATCTTTTTCATATCAAAAAGCAAATAGAACTTATAAGTTTATGAATCATCTGGAAATTATGAAGGTTATATTAAAGAACAATTGAAACTGTAGAAGAAATCAACATGCAAACAATCAAAATCAGATTTTTCCTAATATAATGTATATACTTTATATATTTTCAAACTGTACCCAGGCATAGTTTGCTAATAATAACTTATAAAAGTATAATAAATATAGTTATTATTAACATAATTATCTTAGTTTTATATGAACTGTGTTATGTGACAGATTAATTTAGTCAACATTCTTCATGGCCTAGATCCACAATATTGAGGATTAATTCTGGCATGCTATATCATTGATGACATGAATCCAGATCATTTGATTATTTATAAAGCTTCTGCTATCTTGATTTCCTCAATGGAGTGAAAACTTTATATCATCTCAACTTTATTCCATTGTGCAGCCAAACCTCATTAAGACGAACTTACTTAGGACAAATTTTCGATAGTAAAAACTATCTTTCCCATCCCTGGCCTGGCGTGTATTCAAATAATGTTAAATTATTCATTTATGACAAACTTGCTTAATACAAATTCCTGGTTAGTATGAAAGAATTTTCGAGGTCCCACATATTTACGCTATGATTCATTAAGATGAATTTGTTTCCTTTTGTCAAATATACAGTACATCTCAGCCTTAATAATCCAATTCACACCAACGCTTAAGTTTCGTGAGTTTACAGTTGTTAGCTTAAGATTACAGTTTTACCGGATCAAGTCTTAAACTCCCATAGGAAACAATGGGATTTCTTCTCTGGTTCCGTTTTTATTGGTAAGGGGATCGAAAAATCAGTCCCCAGGATAATGTATCTGTCATTAGATCTAGTAAACAACTGCCGCTAGTCGCAATTTCATGTACCATATGCTGTCTGCATTACTTTAAAAATTAATTTAATTAAACCACAACTGTTCAAATCAAGTAATTTTTTTTATCTTTATTTTAAAAATGGCAATATAGTACTTATCCGATCTCAACAGAATTGTGTAAGAATATACTGAATATATTTGTTATTTTCTTTCAAACGTTCACGTATTTAAAAATATTAACCAATCGGAGTGCTTTCTGAACAGCCAATCGTATTTTCTTTCTTTGGCGGTAGTTTGTGATGTTTAATCACCATCTTTGCTGATAAAGATTTTATTGAAAAATTAATAAATGAAGTTCAGCAGTATCCTTGGATATATGATATACGTTGCCACAATGATTTTCTGATTGTAAGTAAAATTTATCAGAATGACGATTCGTTGTATTATCAAAATATAACAGTAGCACCGATTGGCTAATACAAAACATCATTAGACAGTCGGTGGTGTAATGTGAACTGCTTGGCTCGAAGTCGGTGGAATCGGTTGGTCAGTTGGTCCAGTCGCTCATAGTGTGAACCTACCTTAACTTGGTTTAATGAGTAGATGATATCATTTCCTACTTATAATATGAACAATGGTTTAGATCAGGGGTCTTCAACCTTTTACACTTTTAGGAACCCTTCGAGCTCATGGTTTTCTTGAAGGAAGAAGTCGGTGGAATCGGTCGGTCAGTTGAATCGGTCCAGTCGCTCGTAGTGTGAACCCACCTTAACTTGGTTTAACGAGTATAGGATGTCATTTCTTCCTACTTATGACGTCATTTCCTACTTATAATATGAACAACGGTTTAGACGAACAAATTTTGTCAGTCCCGTAAGATTCTTCTTAATGAGGTTCAACTGGATTAGTTTTTAATTTGTAAATTTACAATGTAATTAAATAATAAAACTACAACTAGCATATAAAGAATAAGATTTAGAAAAATATAGCTGTATATCCTTTTATTAAAAATAAATATTAACAATATTAAAAATTCATTAATATTCTCAGATTAAAATTAATTTGTAAGATTTTAAAATTTAATTTTTAATCTTATTCTAAAGAATTCTAAATAATTTTAATTATTCTATTGGAATGCTTAACTGTTAAAAAGGTCTACATAATATATGTGTATAGTATAGGTACAGCTGAAGAGGGTCAGATAGACTGAAAACGTTTCTGTAATTGCACAATAACTGTAATAAAGATATTTATATCCCAAGTGCTAGAATAAAGAAAAAAGAATATTTAGAATAAATAAAATAAATCCAAATATTGTTTATTAATTAACACACAAGCAGGTTTAATGTTGATTATGAAAAATTAAAAAAAATTTTTTTAGGCTTATTGTCTCCAATCAATGAATGTTTTCGCAATTACAATGTACTTTAGATTTTATAATAATTTCAATTCTTCAGAATGAATCTGATTAATAATACTCAAACTTATTGTGGAGATTGATTAAGCAATAAAAAAATGATGGACCATAATTAATTTCTATTTGATAACTTGCAGTTATATGACGTGAAACTTTAGCCAACATATCCCGTAATATTATGTTACAGGCGAGACTAAAATTAGCAATGTTATTTGAGACTGGTTTTTCCATAAATCCAATATTAAAATGCCATAACAAATTCCAGATCAAAAATTTTGACCAAGAAAACTTATATTCTTATTCTGTACTTAAGATTCACAAAAAATATGAAATCTGATAAATCAGATGACAAATAGAGAACCTATGCATCTGGAAGAAACTCTTTTTTTTCTTTACTGATATTCAAGGCTCAAATGCTAGTCCAAAAGTTGATTCTGTTGCCCAGACAATAAAGAAACTCCATTTTTATGGCAACAAATTTGAAGAGTATTCTCTCGAACTATAGTAGAACTATCTGAATAATGCTAATATCAAATAATAGAAATTGTGATAAAAAAATGTTTGGCTATTGTTTAAGGAAATCAAGTACCAAACCTTGTGAGATAAATACATATTCTCTTTTATAATTTTCTAAACAGAAGCAAGCATATTTTATTCCCTGCCTTATAATTGTTGCACTATTGCTCATTCAAATCAATATCCTAAAGCAAGGCTTCTCAAACTATGGGTTGCGACCCCAAATGGGTTTGCGAAACGAAATGCTGGGATCACAAAAATTAAATTCAAACACTTGAATTTCAGTTTATATGTAATTTACAAAAATTAAATTCAAATACTTGAATTTCAGTTTATATGTAATTTCCACAAATGTCCAATATTAACATATGACAACATATGTATTTTCAGTGTAGTTGGCTGATTGTGTCCATCTTAATAAGTGTGTAAATGATTTATGTACTTGTATGTTTTATTTCGATTTAATACCTGGGGTCGTGAAAAATCTTGTAATGAAAAATGAGGTCTTTTTTGATGAGAAACTTTTGCGATAGACTACAAGAACATGAAGATAATGTAAGGAAAGGGAAGCTTACTACAGCCTTGGCCCAAAGAGCCTATGAAAAAGATCTGGATATTTTATGGGATGAAGCAAAGATAATCAAGACAATGCAGGACCCTAGAGAACTTTTCATTTCTGAAAAACAGAGATGTTAAAAACGGGCTTAACGGAGAATGTTATCAATATTCGGCAAGCCGATAATATAACCAAAGCTTGGAGATATGCTATCCAGAAATCTAATTAATCTATTGTATTTAATTTTATAGGTGCAAATCGTAATTCTTTTCCCTGCTCACTGCCCGCCAATGAAGTGGTCCGATAGGCATATACTTGCCGACCGCTATTGAACTTTACTACCGTAGTCTTATTTTTACGTTTTTTGTTTTTTTAAAATCTAAAATTTTTGTTATTTATTGTATTTTTAATTTTTATGTTATATTTAGCTAGATCAATTTTTGAAAATTTATTATACGTTGTTCGATAATTATTTAAAATTTGTTCTATTCTGTATTTGTTGAATGTAACTGATGAAGGTATATGGATATACCGAAAACGTTTTTATTAGTTGAATAAAAAGTATTTTAGTCACTGCTACTTGTGCTTTGATTCTTAAGATCTTTATGGGGTCGTGAATGAAAAAAGTTTGAGAAGTGCTGTCCTAAAGAATCTCAATGCTGCTTCAACAAGCCCAAACCTCTTTGATTTTTAAATCATGATCTAATATGCAGGTTCAGTTAAAATTCGATCCTTCAAGCATTTTTGGTTTCAAATTTCAATAAGATCATTGAATTTGAACTTCTCATCATGAGCATATAATACCTCAAAAATATCTTCAAAATCAATTTCCAAATCAAATTTGTTCCATAAAACTGGGGTTTCTTTATCATCTAGGCAACAGAATCAACTTTTGGACTGGCATTTGAGTCCTCAATATATTGAAGGAAAAAAGAGAAACTTTCTTCCATATGCATTTCATTATTTTGCCAAAAACTTTTGTTCATGCCTGTCATAGGCTGCCCAACTAATGTTGAGATATTCCCTTCTTCTTTTATGCTGCTTTCCTATTAGACTTAAGTAATAGTTGATTAACCATAAGTTGAATATTTCTGAAGTAAAACTGACTACGAAGTGAAGAATGGGATTCAATTCAACGAAGCAATCCCAGATTGTCTTGAAAAATTCAAGAAATATGATTTAGAACTGATCCCAACCCTATAGAACAGAGGTCTCAAAACTTTTTGCTATGAAGGCTACATTGGGTACACTTCAGCATCGTTCTGCAGGCCATAGAAAAAAAAAAACATAACTCTAGAACTAGATATATGAGTTTTACTGAAAGCAAATAAACCAATACAATAACGAAGCAGATATAAGGAATAACTTTTTTTATTTTGTTTTGAATTCTTTTAAATTTTTTCATTTGTCCATTTTAACCGACCTTTTACAATCAGAAAGATCGTAACTTGGATTACAGTTACTTTTTGCTATTTTGTGTATATATTTTGAACACATTAAATGTAATTAATGCATTTGAAATTTATCAACACACTGTGTTTTTCTGCAGATTCTTATTGAAAAATTAGTCCAATTGGCAGGCTGGATAAAATCATATCATGGGCCATAGTTTGGAGAACCATTCTAGAATGAAGTACTGCATACTTCCATATGACTGACTCATTCTTCATTATAAATCGGTAGATATAGTACAGCTTTTCAACTAGAGATGCCAGGATTGAATCTGTATCCTAGATCAATGGACTAAATTAGACAAGTGTTGTTTGGAGACAAGTACTGTAGCTTATATATAAGCAAGATTCAAATTACAGGAATACCTTATATAGTGAAGTTAATTGATTCCAAGAAGCATCTGTGCTATACAAAACCATGTTGTTTGAGGTCTATTTATAATGAATTTTAATTTGTTTATTACAAAGACTTAAGGTATAAAAATGTTTAAAAGTGGAAAAAAAATATTTATTTTTATTAACTATAAATAACAAAGAAAATCATTTTAAACTGATATAAAAGTTGTAGAAAATATTAGGATTCATTGAATTCTCACGTTATTTTAGCAAACGAAGCACTATTCTTGTGACATTTTATAATTTCAAGTTTCTTCTCTAATATAAACTACTTGTATTTTTTTTTGTTACTCCAACAGTGTCTTCTTTGTTTTATCTCTTTTCACTCATACTTAAAAATAAAATAATATTAATATTAATGTAAAAATATTAATTATTAATGTAAATAATAAAATTCCAAGAGGAAATAACATGTCTATGTGAGAAACAATCAAAAAACTACTGCATAAATGTGGCTCATGATTGTCGCCTGCTGTGCTTGAAGGGTCACCAATTAGTGTTACTAATGTTATTTGTAGTAATCAAGGATAATCAATCTCCTCAGTAATAATAAAAACTGTATTAGACCAAAACCTGCATTGTTCAAAACTGGACTATGCAAGGTATTCCTGTATTTGCAATTTAGATATGAATTTATTGATGACATAAGAGCTATATAACAGAAATAGCAGTTATGGTTTTCTGGATAAAATTTATTAATCAAAGTGAGAAAATTTTCTCACTTTGATTAATAAATTTTATCTAGAAAAACATAATTGTGAAACAATATAATTCAAGGCTACTGTAATTTGGGGATTCCTGTATTTTTGTGTGTGTTTATTTAGATTATTTATTAACTGAACAAAATATATTTTTTTGTAAAAATATCATTTATATTTGTCTGTAAAATATTTCAAGAACAAACAAAGCATTCAAATTTTAGAGGATTATCCTTAAACAACATATGTGCCCATTATTTTCAGAATTCTTATATAATATTACTGTAAAACAGTTTATAATTTTTAAAAGTCAATATATTTGAAACTATGTATATAAATGCTAACTTATTTATATTTTATTTACTTAAAGATATTTTTCGATAAAAAAACGTTTTTTATTAAAGAATTCTCACTATCTATATAATAATATAATGAATTTCTATGCAAACATTAGTAATGAAAAAAGTATACTAATAAAGTATACTAATTTTCTTACCTGAGTCAAAACAGTATCTTCAGGAAGAGGTTTAACACGTTGGAAAAATGATTCACACTGAAATTTAAAAAAACATTGATTAAAATAACATAGTATAAATTTCATAGTTATATAGATTATTATTATAAACTTTATATAATCAATATTATAAAATTTAATTTTTATTTAAGTCAGTAAATAAAATCCAAAGATTTGCCAGAAAAAATTTTCTGTAAGTATCCAAGATTTAGTTAAAAATAATCAAATATAAAGCAGACTCTCAGTTTAGATCGAGCAGAATTGGAAAATCCTCATAAAGTATATCCATTTAACACATTCTCTTTATGAGAACTTGTTAGTGAGAAATAAAGGAAAAAGGAATAAACTAGGACTAAGCTCTGAGTAACAGCATTACTTGATGAGGTTTGTGCAGTCTTTGGTGTAAAGACTATAGAAGTCATGTGCAAGAAGGTATACAAACTAGTGCTTCAATATAAACGAGTGTTACAGAGATCAAAATCTATTCTTTAATAGATAATCCAATGTATTTAGTTAATTTTGGTAATGTTGAAATTTTAAAATATATTCAAATGACTGGCCTACTCCATGATTCAGCAAAATGTATAAACAAAAACAAAAAAGGAGCTTTAATGTATCGAGATAGATACATAGGCAATATTTGCTTTCAGCAAGAAGAATCTTCAAAAGTTTTGATTGAGGCAAAGGTAAGAACTGAAATGAAGAAATATGTCATTTATACCGTGCACACCCCAATATCTCTCGAAAATAAAATAAATGTATAATTTATCTTAAATTATATTTTGTATTGGAATAGCTTCGTACTCGTGCATGCTTCATTTATCCTATTTGTTGTAAACACGATTTTTAAGACTATTTTCCTGAATAAATAATAAAAATAAATTATGTCCTAAAGAGTTAAATTAATATTGCTTATTTTTCATTTTTTTAAAATGAAATTTACTTTTTAAAATATACTTTTCTTACAGTCTTTAAATATAGGTCCTTATGTGGAACTCAAATTTTGTTTTCATTATAACTAATCAAATTCCATTAGGATTTATTACAAGTAAATAAAAATAAGCAAATATGGATCAAAATATTACCTCATGTTATACAACTTTTATTCTCTCTATGTTATATGACATTCGTTTTTGTTTAGGTTTAATCTTGGGTTTAACTAAACATTCGTTGAAAGAAAATTTGGGTGATGAATAGCTGTAGATTTTAATAATCTTCTATTCATAAAATTTTTGAAATGGAAGTAATAGTCTTCAAAATTTTCAGAGCATATTCTACTGGTTGATGTTGGCTTGAATTTATCACACCTGATTCTAATAAGCCATTCTTTCATAAGAGATCGTTTACCGAAATATTTTTCTCTCTAGATGTCTTCTTTGCGCTATTATTGCTGCATCAAAATGCATAACACGAGTTAGCATTCTTTGTTTCTGATACAGTAGCCTATAAAACACGCCAGCTCTCAGACTTCTTGTACTTCTGACATGTGACCTGTGCCGTCAACTGCACAAACCTCATTACTAAATAATAGAAACTGTAATAAGGTAACATTCACCTTTATGTTTAAAAATAATTGTTTTGAAATAACCTAGAATATAAATCCACTATTGCAGCGGTTCTTAAACTGTGGTCCGTGGACCCCTGGGGGTCCACATAACCATTACCGAGGGTCCGCAAAATTATAAAAAATGGTTGCAAACAGTTCAAGATGACAATGAAAAGGCAAGAAGCACAGAGCAATAAAAACTATATTTTTAAGGCAATAAATAAAACATGAACATATTATTATTATGTTCTGTGATTTTTATGCGCAAGACCATTTATTAAAATAACCAGCGATACATTTTTACCAATATTTATTATAATGTAGTGCCTATGAGATTATTAAGCCAGAAATTAAGTCTTATGAATGATATAAAATGCCTAGGATTGGGATGGGGTCCGCAAAAAAAATGTTGTTCAAAAGGGGGTCCTTGGACCACATAAGAACCGCTGCTCTATTGATTTTAAATTAATAATGATATTCAATGCCATTATAAAAGAATTTTAAAATAGTACTTGATACCATTAGAAAAGTCATTGAAGTCTCTTCAATATTTATATATGAAAATAATCCAACAACATAAAATCAGTCAATTTGAATTTGTATCACCAAGTTATGCAAAGCCGATGCAAAATCTGACTAATTGTAAATACTATTATTCAGGATTATTTTATCAAATCCATATTGCTGGTTTTCTTTAAGAAATCTGCAAACAATCTAAAAATAACAGAATGGAATCCATAATGCTGAAATTAATACAAATGAATATTAAAGGAATATCTTTTAGAAAACTCTGACAATTGGCTCATGATAAAGCCTAGAAAAGTTCATTCACAATAAACAGTAAATTGAAAAAGCTATACATATCTGATCAAAATGTTACCTGTAATACTAGTTCAAGCATTAATTAGTAATTGTCTTAAAATAACATATAATTATAACACAAGTAAGTTCCAATCATTCAATAATGCTAATTGTAATTTTTGAAAATTTTATTTTTTGAACATTGTTT
Source organism: Olivierus martensii (assembly GCA_000484575.1). NCBI lineage: Eukaryota > Metazoa > Arthropoda > Arachnida > Scorpiones > Buthidae > Olivierus > Olivierus martensii. The sequence goes on from AYEL01045093.1 coordinate 26,270, forward strand.
CATTTTAAACTACAAGTTTTAGAAATAAAATGTTGATCTTTTTTTTGGTAAAGAATTTATCTAGAATTCAAATATCTTATCAGGATTACCCCCTTTTTAAAATGTGAGCTGAATGAAAAGCATGAAACTGACACCTCTGTAACATACTTCACATATACATACATAATTTATATATATATATAGATATTGTATAATATATTCTACATATATTTATAAGAGATATTCAAAAAATTTTCAGTCTACAAGTATAATCATACAAATTGATTTGGCAATGCTTATCATAATTGAATAAGTATTATAATCACACAATTTTTTAATTACTGGTAATCATCTATTTATGGTGAAGTTTGACTTTTACTCTAAAGCTATAACGTTAAGTCAGAAATGCCCAAAATTTATGAATTATCCACTATCAATATTTATTACAAATATAATAAACTTGACAGGCATAAAAGTACAAAAACCAGACACAAAAAGAATGCTTTCCATATATAAGATCATTATTTATGGACCATATAAACTGCATTGACCAATCACAGAATTTAATGATCACTTTACTGTTGTAATTATGAATGTTCATAAGTTGGGAGCTCTTTAAATCGAGAACTACCTATAAAAGTCATTTTCAATTCCAATTATTATTACATTACAGAATACTCAATAAAATGATTGGTAAGTCCATACAGCTCTATTAGCAAGTATTACAAGAATTTTTATTATGGTATAACATTTTTGGTACTGGAGAGGGACCAGTAGTACTGGTTCCTCTTCAGTACCATTCCTTTACAAAGATAAGATTCTTACTGGCTTTGAGATTCTTACTGCCAGTAAGAATTTTATCTTTGTAAAGGAATGGTACTAAAGAGGGACCAGTACTAGGTCTGAAAATGTTATATCATAATAAAATTATTGTAATACTTGCTAATAGAGCTGTATGGACTTATCTTTTATTAAGCAAGTTGTTTTTCTCCATATTTGTTAAAATGATTAATAATTCTCACACTTGACTATCAAACAATATGATGGGAGAATTAAAGCAAGATTATATTTTAAAGCTTTTATGCCTTATATCTATCTGTAAAAGTCAGAGAACAAATTCTTTTGTATATCAAATTTCTATGATTATATATTTCAATCACCTAATAGAATCAATAAAAGTTGCAATCAGAAAGGCACAAATCCTCAATCTATGAGAGAGTTATCTAATTGGCATAAATGAAACAAATAAAAGTGCAAATAGCTGTGGTTCTGAATATTCTCTATTCCCAAATCCAAATTCAATTTCATATAACAAAATACATATAAAAATTTCTTCTTTGGGTTTTCTCTTAATGACAAAATCCATTGATTCTATAATTTCTAAATTAACAACTTTTTTATTAGAAAGTAAATAATTCATGGTATCTACCATGTGATCAAAACTGTAATTGGTGGTATGGGTAAAGAATATCTGCAATAAAAAATTTGACTCACTTTATATGGCACTCTCTAATTTGATGACACTGAGTCCAGAAATGTAATTCATTACAAGATTCATACAAAAATGTAAATCTGATCAAAAATTTGTTAAAGTATCACCATATTGATATTTTTAATGATTTGAAGAAAAAAGATTATTTATTTATTATTTGTAAGTGAAAAATGTAATTTTTGGAGTGGGGAACATTTGGAACCATAACTATATATATTCATTATTTTTGCGGTTTCCATACTTTATATTCATAGCTAAATCATAGTTTTCAAATGCTTTATTTATTTTTTTCAGATCATTATAATATATAGCACAATATAAACTATTAAAATACATGATTCATATAAATATATTATTGTATTTGCTGATTATAAGTTACTTACTACATGAAAATCAAATGGCAATCGTGGTACAAATAATTTTGGTTTAAACTGACTTGAACGACCCATTCCTCGACGTCCTCTGATGCCGCCTCTCATTTTAAATTCTACAAAATGAATATGAAATGTCATTTCCATTCATCATAATCGTAGAAACTACAGTTAATAAAACATAAATAACGGACCATAATTATAAATTTGAATCATTACCTTTAACGAATAATTAAAAATATGGAAAACACTAAATTTAAAATTTATAATTTGAAAGCCAACGCTTCAGACAATGAATCACTACCAAAACCACCACACGCTTCAACTTGAAAATGCGCCCTCTGTTATCAACATTATAAATCAAATAAATTAACGGTTTAATATCGCATAATATAATATATGGGGAATATATCAATGCAATAAAATGATACTAAATAAATTTTTAAAAATTTGGTTACGAATTCCACATCTTCAGAATTAAAATTTATTTAAAACATATTTTTTCCAAAGATATTGAATAGAGATTAGTTTGTACAAAACAATGACCGATATTCTTTATTTCTTTCTAACAACTTCACCAATAAATTTTTATAATTATTAAAGGTATATTGATTTCATGGTTATATAATATAGCTATATGGATATAGGATAAGTAAGTAATTTTATTTTTATAAATATCAACATTTTATTTACTTTATTAATATTGTTATTTTAAGCATTATTTTCTGTAATCTAACTATTTTTTATTTCATAAAATCTTTTGCTAATGCTACCCAAATTTATTCTTTAGAATTTATGTAGCAGCAATCAATTCAGAGCTAATCATTGGCTGGCCAAAACATATAATGAGTAATCGGCCGAACTGGCCGCATGGAAATACTTCTGTTTTCCACTTTGGAGGAACTTGATTCCCGGATCCGATTGCATAGAAAAATTTATTCATGGGGTTAGGCCCGACCTATTAATCCTTCACAATCTAGGTATTGCTTTTCAGTGTGGAACTTTCAAAGGGCTTGTAATAGATTGTAGGAGTGCAGGATTGTTAGCAACGAGAAAATTCCGAACCTCATTTTTCGGGAGAGGTTCGGTTTAGATTGAGCAGACTATATCATTATTTTTGTAGTTATTAAATCATACAACCAACTATAGCCGGACCATGGGTCCGGCTATAGTCGGTTGTATGATTTAATAACTACAAAAATAATAACAAAGTTGGCTCATGAATTAATAACAACAAAGTTGGCTATAGTCGGCTCCATGACGGCTATAGTTGGCTTCATGACTTAATAACAACAAATTATTTTGGAAAATATCAAAAATTAACTATCATAAAACCATTTATGATGGTTAATTTTTAATATTTTCCAAAATAATTTGTTGTTATCAAGTCATGGAGTCTTATTATTACTATATTTATCTTGTTTATTATTTATACCGTTTACCATCTTGTTAGATATTAAGCAGGAGACTTTTCTAAAGTTCATCTCGGGCATCCCATACGTGTGATGGAATTAGCCGCTAGATGAATAATAAGATTCAAAGACTCTTACAGGATGGTCCGGTTATTTCAGGATTGAAATATAGCATTTTCCGTCCGACAATCTGGCTGACTAAATGAAAGTATCAATCCAGATCCAATTATGAATTACTAAAACTGCGGTGTAGACAACAGGATTTGATATGGGAATTAAATGTCCACTGGATGGCATGTTTCTTCCTAAACATCAATTTTTTGATAATAGATGACGTCACTTCCCAAGTTATTGATTATTTAAACAGTAAGGCAAATTCAGGTTATGTTATAGACCGTCCAGAGAGATCCATAGAAGTATTGACTTGACTGTAGATGACAGGGATATATAGACCGGATTTTCTGTTTAAATTATCCAGAAAGTAGGACCTGGAATCGAACCGATTTTCTAGATTGAAAGCCAAAAGATTTTCATCGGATAATCCAGTTGATCTTAAATATCCATTTGAAAAATCCATAATCGATTTCAATTCTATATATTATATCTGGATTTTTAAAAGGGATTTTGCAGACCCTATCTTTCATATATCAATCGACCCCATCTCGGGTCTCAGCGTCCCATGTCGATAAAATGTTTGAATGATAAAGCAGTGGCTTATCTCCTTGGAGATTCCAGGTTCAATTCTGAGTATCATGCATCCAGAGGAATTTTTTCAAGAGGGATCCGAGCCCGGCCGATGATCCGTATCTTCAACCTTTCGATTGATCCTATTTGGCGGCTAATCTAATAATCTAATTTCAGTAATGCAGAATTTTCGCATGGAAATGTTTCGGCTTTCTATTAAGGAGGATCCAGATTCAATTCTTGGGCCCCACTCCTAAAAAATATTTATTCATGGGATCCGGGCCAGGCCATTGATCCCATTCTTCACAATCCGGCTGATTCTTCCGCAGAAGTGGGCAACCGTGGAAGGGCTTGTTTCGCCTTGTCATTTAGTACAACTGGATTGACTGTTCTAATGGTCAGCTGGCAGCAAAAACGAAGCCGCTAGCAGCCATATTGATGAGACTCTACGTGTGCTGAATACAATATTTCTTTCTATTTGTAGTGTGTTTTTCTGTTTTTTTTTTGCGTTATTGGTATACATTATTTAGCGTATAGATAAGAATGAGCAATGACTTGTGTGCTGAATATAATATTTCTTTCTATTTGTAGTGTTTTTTTCTGTTTTTTTTTTTTGCGTTATTGGTATACATTATTTAGCGTATAGATAAGAATGAGCAATGACCAAGTAATAGAAGATAGTAAATACTTTTCATTTGGAAACAGAACCTTTCAAAGATAAGGAAATATAATATTTTATTCTTTTCAATTTGGTTTGATAAAATCCTACGATATATTAATCCAGTAATGTATAAAGAAACCGAAAGCCTTGTTAACGTTTAAAGTTTAAACAAATAATATCAAATAACAGCCTATCCTTATTAAATTTAAAATAATGTTCATTTAGTAATGATAGGGTTATTGATCATTATTTGATTAATTTGATTGAGTAATAGTAATTTGATTAATATTATAATTATTTCCTTGTTTATTGTTTGATTATAATCTTTATCAAAAAATAAAATTTTATTCACTCCCGACATCTGTGCTTTTTATTTTTTCATAACTTAACATTTCCTTTAGCATAAAATGCATGTAATAATTTTTTCTTTTTACAATTCACCCTCGATGGCCTTAAAATCTATTTTTTCCTTCCTTGAAACATTAAACGATTAGGAAAATGCGAAATTTGGAATATTTTGAGCACGTCATTCGAAATTATCAAAAATGTGTATTTATAAAAAATTATAATAATAAATTGGCTTAATATTCCATATTGGGGTACTAAACCCTTTTTATTAGATAATAAATTTTAGAAGTGATATATATGATCAATTAAATCAGAAAAGCTTCTGCATCTGTCTCTTTTTAACAATAGAACTTTTTATCACTTGACATCTCAGTGCATGTTGGCAACCGGGAATGAATATCAAAAATTCTTTAAAAAATCTATTTAAGGGAAATTTGGAATATTTTGAGCACGTCATTCGAAATTATCAAAAATGTGTATTTATAAAATGCATTATTACTTCGTTTAATTGTGACAGCTGCTTAATTGGGCCAAAATGGATTAGTCCCAGCATGTCCCAATTAAGCGGAATCGACTGTATATACATTTCACCTATTTAGGGACAATATATCAAATATAATCCAATCTGAATGAAATATATACACAATATTGGAATGCTCTATGGAGGCAATTGTTTCAAAAATGATCAATATTCAATTATATCAAAAGTGTTGTTTGTCAATATATTTACATATCAAATTTAAATGAAATTCACATATGTTATTTGGATCCATTACATAATCTGTGGCTAAAAAATGATAAAAATCAATTCATTATTATTGTGTAATAATCAAATCAATTATTATCTATCATACATGATTCTCTAGGAAAGCATTTCCCAACTTTTTCTATGATGGAAAATTTTACAAATCCTGAAATTTTTATGGAACACCTTAGTTATTTTATAATATAGATAGATATTAATAATAAATTAGGCAAGTAAGTATAAGAGTTAAAAAAACAAAACGAAACATTTATCATAAAATTGTAATTATGTAAAATAAAACACATGAAAATAGTAAAATAAATTAGTGATTCCAGTTTCAACTTAACACATTTAAAATCATATGAGGCTTATATTAATTTTCATAATTTTTTACAGAACACTTATTGACCTTCTATGAAACACTAGTGCTCCCTGAACACTAGTTTGGGAAACACTGATCTAGAAGATCCCAATAATATATATGAATATCATTTAAATTGGATAATATTTATATATCATTCTGATAAACTAACATCCAGCCTGATATAATTGAATAACAATAATTTTCAATATGACTGATTCCTTAGGGCAGAAGTCCCAAACTTTTTTAGAAAAGAGCCAAAGAGACAACTTTCTAATGAATGATAGGCTGAATTAGAATAGATTGAAGATTTCTATAATTAGACAATAGTTCATTTTCTAAAATGTTATTAGTGAATTGGAATTATGAACAGTACATGTTATTTTATAGTTATAATGTAATTTTTTGATGATGAGATCAAGATACCAAATTTAATTCTATGGAGAGTCATAGGGTAAATGGTGTCTACCCTATGACTATCCATAGAATCAAATTGCCTATCAACTCGTCTAAGATTTTAACTAATACTAAGTGCATATCGCTTAAGTATGCTATTTCTGACACCAGAAGATACTATTTACAAAAATCAGCTAAAGCATCTTTAGTAAATACACTAACCTAATGTATAAATTCATTCCTATTATTACTACTTATTGCCATTTCACTTGTAGTTTCAATTATATGAATGAATGAGTCACAGCACAATTTAAAGTGAAAAAACTTAATTTATTGAAGTACTATAATTATTCAATAAATTAAGTTTTTCCACTTTAAATTGTGCTGTGAATCAATCATTCATATAATTGAATTCATTCCTGTTGTTTAAAATTAAGTTTTTGTTTCCTATTATTAATAATTAGACAATAATTCATTTTCTAAAATATTATTAGTGAATTGGAATTAATTATGAACAGGGTATCTGATATGATTAATACAGATTATTTGATAATCTTACTCCTAGTCCTGAAATTCCTGAGCAAGGCTGGAATTTTAGCCAGTGTGCTAACATTATAATGGAATAAGTACTGTGTTATATGAGGGTTTCACAATTTTCAAAGTTGTCACATAATACAATTTATGTGACAATTCTTATTATGTCTGAAATGCCTGACCTATATAAAATTACCTATATTGATACTCTGGTTAGTTTAAAAATAGAAATTGATGACTAATATATATAACATTCCAATAAAAATAATATTTAATCAGCTGTTTCAAATGAATTAAGTTTATAATTTTGAATCATGCAAAACAATTTTGTATAATTAAATTCTTAAGGGATTTAAAAAACTCTAACGAATTTCATCCAACAAAGCAACACTGTTTTATTATGGGATATGAAAACTTTGCAATTTAATTATTATATATTAATTTAATATATATACCGTATTACTTCAAATATAAGCCGCACTTTTTATTCGGATTTTTAAGATGTAAAATTTGGGTGCAATGAATATTTTAACATCTTATTTCTGCCGATCTCCAATATTCAGGTTTTTGCTTTACTTTATTCAGATTTTTAAGACGTAAAATTTGGGTGCAGCTTAAATTCAAAGCGAATATTTTAACCTTTTCTTCCCGAGTAAATGAAAATGTTTCTTATTTTTCAATACCTATTATAAAATCATTTTTATTTTTTCAAATTTTAAAATTCTACTGCAGCTTAAATTCGAAGTAATACGATATTTTCCAACTTTTAAAATCCTACTTAGCTTAAATTCGAAGTAATACGGTATTAATAAATATGCTAATATTTACTTTTTATTTATGTAGCTGATAGCTTCTTCCTCATCTTTAACAAGATAAATTGGTAATATTGGTCCAAAAATCTATGAAAAATTTCACAAATTAAACATTTTCTTAATTTCTTCTTTATTGGAAATTGTTAAAATAAAAACAAAATATATCAGAAAATGTGAAAAAGCTAAAATATGAAGTAAAATTTGATAAAATATGTGATTTATAAGCTATTGAAATTATTATTTCTTACTTTCAAGGTCATGTTTTATTGCCCTTATCTCCCCATCATCTCCAAATGACCTTGAATCACATCTCCGGTGATAATATTCACCCATTTATAAACAAAAAAGAATTACATTTGTTTTGATAAGAAAAAAATTTATGACTATCTGAAATATGGTACTGTAGTTAAAAATAAACTGAAAAATTTCTGAAGATAAATCTATATGTCAATTTGATTTGCTAAAATTTGAAATTAATAAAATGTTTCTTTAAATAAATCTTTGCATGTTTCTGCTTCTGCATTACTATAAAATAGTAAATGCAAAAATTATCACACTATTGCAGAAATTACCTTATTTGACAAACGTTTTCAACCCTCCTTCAATCCATCAAGCCATCAAAGGGCCAGGTTTATTGCATGAATATAAATGTTTATTATAAATAAATGGTTAATTATAAAAAAAAATTTTTCTATAATTTTACAATTATAAGGGAGAAAGATTATTTGCAATTCAAACAAACAACTTAGGATTAAAAATATATATTATGCAATAGAAATTTGATTTCACAGAAACAGCTATTTAACTATAGTCTGTATACTAAGAATTTTTCCCTAGAAAAATCATCACATGTAATAGTCTTTAAACCAATAACAATGAAGAGAAATATTGCTTAGTTCTTCAAATTTTAACAATGTTTACCAGCAAATAACAGAAAATTCAAACAAACCAGAATGACTTGTCAGTTAATATTCATAACAGAATTAGTAGGTGTTAATTATCTATTGAAATGAGAATAACTCAGAATTCAGGGTCATCATGGAAACAGTTTAGAAGAAAATTTTAACTTAATTTTTTCAGAAATATAACATTTTTTTCACAATCATAGAAACTAAAGAGGGAAATCAAAAATCTGTTAGTCTTCATTTAAAACTGGTAATATAAACTCTGCCAAATTACATATAATAAATTTACCATAAAGCACTATAAGAGTAAAATTAAAAAATTTATTAAAGAATATTTTCAATCTTAGGAAAATGTTTTTTAATAAATTATTTAACTTCTTTTTAAACTTTATGTAATTTAATTCTTATAATACATTATCATCATATGATATTTTTTGCATTTAAGTGATCATCATCATTCTATACTGATCAGATTAAATTTTTTAAATATGTTTATAATGTAATAAAAATAGTTATTTTAAAATATAATAACTGAGTGATTTACTTTTACTCAAATGTTTATTTCATTTAATATTGATTTAAAATATTTTAATTTTATTGAATCATTTTCATTTATTTTTTTATTATATGAAATTACAAGCATATTGTAGATATAAGTATTACCAAGTTTTTAATATATGAAGCAATGTAATACATGAAATCATGTTTTTAAAATATTCATGATCCATTGTAGATACTGTAATTTCTCTTCTTTGATGATGAATTGATTTTTCATATCTCAAACTCGAATATTCTCTATCATAAATTAAAAACAATCTAAACCAAAAAATGAAACTTAGTGTAGCTCTTCAATCATTAACAAGACCATTCAATATGTACTGGCTTCTCATTGGTTGAAAATGAAATGCAACTAAGTATACAGACTATGGTTCATAAAATAAAAACACTAAACTGTTCATATGCAAAAAGATTAGATTCAGTCTATATATAGAAACATAACACTATATGAATACAAAAGAACATAATAGTATTTTTCACACTCTTCAGTTAAATAATATGAATATAAATTTAACATATGTATGTATATTGTCAGGAATAAATATTACAGAAAAATGAAAAATAATATAAAAATAAAATTAAATAATACTACATTAAACAATATAAGCAATTTATAGGTGCAATAAATTTTTATTATAAGATATTTCATATTAAAGTCTTAAAGAGCAGTATTAAACTAAATTTTGGTATAATTTACCTCATCTTTCATAACAGCATCATCCTCTTTCACATCAGTTAAAACAGTTGGAGCAATGTATCTGTCATCATCTCTTACATTTCCTCCAACAAAAACTTTTCCATTTTTCAAATATGCTTTCAGACGACTATAAAATAAGAAAAAACATTAAAAGAATGAAACAATTTCTTTAAAAAATTAATTCCATACTTACTTGTAATTTTTGTCATTTATAATTCTTCCAATATCTGGTGAATCAATCGGATCACCTTCAAAAAATTCAGAAAGAACTGTTTTTACAGATCTCAAAAATAAATCTTGGACTTCTTCATTGCACAGTATATAATCTGGTGCAACACAAGTTTGTCCTAAACTAAGCAGCTTTCCCCAAATTATTCGTCGGCATGCCATATTCATATTTACTGAATCATCTAAATAAACAGGACTATAAAAATGGTTTTATAAATTTCTTTGAAGTTAAAAATATTACTACTCCAAAACACATTTTAAAATTTTTAAAGCAAAAACAAGCATTGAAAAAAGTGTCTTTTTTAAAAATATATCCAAACTTTATAATTACACAATTTCATAAATAATTTATGGTACACAAATTCTAACCATTTCATTATGTCTAAAAACTGATTTTTAGAATATTTAAATTAAAAATAGATTCTATGTAATTGAAAAAAAAAGGTGATATAAAAAAAATGGTGGGGCATTCCAATACACTCACATTCTTGTTAACAATCATGACAGTATTGAATTTGCAAAAGATGGGGTTGAATGAGCTGGGCCTAGACTCAATTGAAAAAAAAAATCTAATAATATGGGATCTGGAATTAAACATGAATATTTCATGATTATACTTCCACTATGGTGGCTACTTGACACAGTTATCAGTTGTACTTACAACTGATAATTGTGTCATCAGTTGATTGACCACCATTATTGCAAAATCATTGATAGAGGTCATTGTAAGTATGACTTTCTATGACAAATGACCACCATTGTAAGCATAGAATATTGCTGAGGAGTCCCTGTATCAATATTCAGAATGGCAGATATAAAAAGAAAATTTAAAGGCTTAAATATAAATTGGTATTATAAAAAAAAATATGAAAATGTATCTTTCATATTTTAAAATTAAATGTTTGAAAATGTTATTTAAAGGACAATCAGAACAAGACTTGTCTTTATTGCTTGATCCATCCCAGAATCTTTGAAATCATTTCTGAACAATCCTTATATTGATGATACTCTTATTACAAGTGAATTTAACTTTTTCTGCTGCATTAGTTTCATTTTTACCAGTCAACAATAAGTATAAAAACATGCTAATTGTATTTATTTCTAAAATTCATTTTTTTTTTTTCTTATTCTCATAAATTTTCATGAATGTTCATGATAGACTGACCAACCAAATCACACTATATGCACAAAATCATCAAGTTTAAACTAATTGAGTAATGATGCATATAAATAACTTTTAAGAAAATATGCATGAACTTATTGATAATTTGCAGTGCTTTACCATTTCTTGAATTTTGTCATTCTTCAGAAACTGGGATTTAAAATATTAATTCTTGGAAATAAAAACAAGATGATAGATTCAGTCTAATGGCCAAATCCACTATAGATGAAACAGATCCATGATGGCATGGGAATAGTCGTCACTTAACACACTTTGATGTCAAAATGAACACAATTGTGTCACTATTAATTTCAGCCAATACCTGACCAACATAATTGCAGCTGTAATTAATTACTTTTTATCACAAATAATACACAGTTATAAGCTCTCAGTTAAAGTGACAAACAATTATATATTGCAGAGTACTTTCGGTTTTAATAAACCATCATCAGTGCAAATATTACATCTATATAACAAAACAAGGTGGAATCTTGTTTTGTTATAAAGTTTTAAAAGTGAATTTGGATATATATTTTTACTTTTTATCTATTATAATTGCCGGGGCAGGGTAATTTTATCCTTTCTGAAACTTACTGTAGTTTAGTAAGACTATATGTTATTTTGTGAAATTTTGTGCTACATTTTTCAAAAATTTTTAATTAACATACAAATTAACAAGGGAAAGAAATATTAATATCTGATTTTTTATGTATTTAATTGAAAATAACTTAGAAAAATTGTTCATAATCTATCATTTTCATTAGAAGTGTATTTGATGGTGATATTATTTAATATATTAAAAATGCTTTTTATTTCAAAGTTTATATTTTATTATTTTGATTTTTGTATCATATATAAGAAAAATAAAATATTTCAAAAAATATCTGAATGATTTTTTTGTAAAACATTTTTTTTTAATCATTGTTCACTACTCTAACCATAGATCACTTGACCTCAAAGTTCCATTTTTCAGGTCAAAGTCAACTTTATATTAGAACAATATAGTATATCATGCAATCAATAAAGTTCTGTCAGATTTTGATCCTACAAAGAGAAATGTGATAACCTGAAGTAGGTTGTACTTAGAAATCAGAAATAGTTCCCATCAGCAGTAATGACCTATCTCCAATGCTTGGGTAGACTTTGGATCCCATGGTGATAGAACTCAGCAGAATATGAACAAAAGAAGTGGTCCATTACAAGTATCACCTCATTGAAGATTTGGAACCATCATCCTCATAGATGAATAAAACAAATGATAATTTGAAGGTGCAATGTCAGGAAAATATGGGGAAGCAGTAATGCTTCCCAACCAAGTTGGATAATGGTGTAACGAGTGACTTCAGCAACAAGAGGCTTCATGTTTTCTGTAACAGAATGACATATCTGCAATTCACAAGTGCTGGCTCCACAGTTTTCAGTTGCTATGAATATACAGTTGCATTGATTGTCTCACCAGGTGGCAGCAGTTCACAATGCAAGATATCCCAAACAGTCCATCAAACAAAGATCATAACTTTCTGTTGATGCAGTGGCAGTTTTGGTTATTTGGGAGGGGATTCATGTTATGCCAAGTAATGATGACGATGTTGTGGAGTATCATAAAGGACCTACTTCTCATCACAAGTCAGTACTCTGTCCAGAAATGGATCCTTCCGTTGATGAGACAGCAAAGAAACAGGCATTTGCTCATGTCGCTTTATGAGTCACAGTCAACTCGTGGAATCCATCATCCCACTTTTAATCATTTCTCAAGATAATGGAGGTGTTGTTGAATGGTTTTTGTATTGCAATTGAATGCTTCTTCCAATGCTTCAAATGTTTGGCTACTATCAGCCTCAATAGCTGCCTTGAGTGCCTCATTGTCTATGGCTTGTGGTCATCCTGTACTTGGTATATACTTGGTATGTGGAGGGATTCATCGCCGTCCTTAAATTTGTTAAACTACTATTGTACTGTCCTTTCATTTACCACATCCTTACTGAATGCTTGGCATGTTTTTCTTCTGCTGCACTAGCATTTTTTCCCATTTTAAACTTGTACAACATACAGACCCATATAACACTGTTTTGGGTATCTATGTTTGACCTGCTCTCACTGATGTCCCCATTTAACTATAGTGGCCATTACCAGCCAGCTATAAGAGGAAAAACTCTCTAACATGTTACCTTCCTCTTATCTGTCTCACTTCTAAGGAATGCTGTGGGGAGTGCATGCAATTTGATCACATTAAAACAGTAGTTCTCAACCTTTTTTGTGTTGAGGAACACATTATAATATTTTAAAATTTGGCAGCATACCTAAATATTTTATATAATAATTTAGATTTAGCAACAAATTTTTATTAACAGATTATTATATTTATTCTTATTTATAGCATTCAGATTACAGACATACTCGTACAACAGGATCGTTAAATGGCAGCGCTTATTAATTTATACTACCACCTGTGTGGATTTTGTCTTTTTAGAGAAACTATAATTTAATTTTTATTACTTAATTTTTAAATTATGAATAACAACAAAAAATTTTGATTGTCACAGAAATTCAAGGGTTAGATATTTCTAATGATAGCATATTTATAGGAATTGTTACAGTAGTTCGACTGCAAAAGGAATATCCAGCCAACTACATTTCACTTTTAATATATACTAGAAATTACCCGCTCATATAAATGAGCGGAAATATAATGCGATTTAATCTAATAATACCATATATAACGACAAAAACACCTTTGAAGTCATGTAGGAAATCCAAGAGGGAATCGTAAAATGGCATCCATTATTACGTTACAGTGCCACCTGCGAATTCTGGGTACGGGTATCATATTTCTGGAGTCGAAAATTTGCCCCCCCCTAATTTGGAGGTGCTGAGTCCAAAAATGTAATTATTGTTTACCGCTGAGACCCTGTTATCAAGATACAGGGCCCCAAAGTTGGGGCCTATCAGTCAAATTTTTCAAGTAATTTTAGTAAATAATTTCTAAATTCTAATGAATTTAGATGTGGTTTTACATTCCAAATCGAATGCAACCATTTCCGTTTACTATGACCTACCTTTACAAAATTATGCGATTTTTTTCATTTTTACTGTTTTTATCACTCCTGATAAATTGCCGGTAGGAGAGCAAATTACCCAGCATGCTATTCGGAGTTACAGTTACATAGAATAAATAATGAATTAGAAGAAATTCAACTGCCTATATTTGAGAATATCTAAAATCATTTGTACATCTATTATTTACCACAGTGAATAATCTACTATTGATACATGATGACAATATTTAAGTTCATTCAATGATATTGTGTATTATTCTGTCATGAAAAAGTAATATTATTTTGTTATTTAATCTGTTAAATCAAAATAGATAAATTCATTACAAGAATCTTTGAATGATTAACTTCATCATTCTGTTAGATTACTTAGGACAACTGCTAAGCATTCTTTCAAGACAATATTTTAGAAGTAAATAATCATAGACATCAGATTCAACTAATAGAAACATTATACAAGTGGTCCTAGATTTACAGCCACTCATACTTATGAAGATAATTTAATAGTAAATTTTGTGATTGGTCAATGCAATTCCATGGTTTTGAGTCCCTGACTCAATGGTCAGATACATGGAAGTGGCCATTTTTTGTCTCTGATCCTGTAGTTTTGTGTTCTTTATGGTTATTATATTATTAAAATAATATATAACATCTATCCGTAGTAAATATTAGTAGTGAGATTTCCATAAATTTTGGGTATTTACAACCTATAATAAGCAAAGTCCTGGTTCAGGAAATCAAATTAATATACAAAAGCAGTTCATTTATTGAATCAAAAAGATTATTATTATAAAGTACTTAAATCTATCATCAATAACTTACTTACAGACTAAGTAGGTTATTGACGATGAATTAATACCCAAAAGCACTTTATAATAAGAGTTTAATTGTGTATTTACAATTTATGACCATTCCAACTTATGACAGTAGGATTTGAAACCAAACCTATTGTAAGTCAAAGTCTACCTATATACAGTATTTGTTTACAATAAACATTATTTATAGTTATATACAATATTTTCATTTTAATGTAACCACAATTTTGTGACAAAGATTATTTCCATTACAGTTTTCAATCATTTAGAAAAATACACAATAATTTATATTATAATTAGTCAAACATGGCTGGCTGGAGTCCCTTTTTCGGATGAACCACTGTACCGATTTCTATATATAGGGTATCGTTAGAAAGGTCTAATTCTCGGATGTCTGCGACAACAGATCTTTTTTTTTTGGCCATTTTTTAGGACCCTAGGGGCGAATTTTTATTTTATGATAATAAATATCAATAGATGGAGCTAAGTGTCAAAGAAAGGGGCTAAACTTAAATCTAATTAACTTCCAGAACAATCTAACAATTATTAATGTTAACTGGTAGAACAAAACCGTAACTTACAACTACAAGTAATGAATAAGTGTTAGATTGAAAATGACAAAAAAACGAAGTTATATACTTATACTAATCAATTGAAAAAATTGTCAAACAAATTAGATAATAAGAAATATAAAATTTATTAGACTCAAAAACACTTACAAAGTGTTAATAAATGCTTTATTGAAACTATAATAAAGCAACAATCAATTAATCAACAAAACTTGTTTAATCCAACTCAAATATCAACAATCAATTATTCACAAAAGAAACAAACCTTAAAGACTACTTAAATCTGCTACCTCCACCTCCGATACAACTTCAAACAATCGTCGATCTTTACAAGAAACTCAAATGTCACTTTCACCAATTTTACGTCAAGATAATACCTCATCGGTTCAGCATCGGTTGCCGTTTTTCATTGGCTTTTATACCGGGTGACTTACAATCCTGTGCTGTTTCATTTACATACTTATATGTAACAAGTGTAAAGTTATTAGCTTACAGAGTAATTCATTCATGTCATCCTCTTTACAATTAATTTATATACCGAACAAAACATTGATATGGATCATTCTTACATTCTCATATCGAACCAGTGGTAAAATTACGTAGATTAGATGATGACGTCATTACCCGGGACAGCTCTTCCGGAGGACGGTTTCCGATTCCGTATCATGTGATTGCTAACGACGAAGACAGAGAACGTGGGAAGAAAGTTAACTTTTAAACTAACATATAATACGTTAGATTATAAGAAAATAACACTAAATAATAGAGTGCATAACAAAATAAAAATAGGACAGGTCAAAGTTAACTTCTTACAATCTTATTTCCCATCCAGCTTTATTTCTGCATTTATTTTATTATATATGTTTTCTCTGCTGTGAATTTGGTATTGTGTCTAAATGCTGATATTTATTTCAATGGCAAACAGAATTATGAGTTTTAAAAATTGTAAAAATTTATCTATTTTAATAAATATCATTTTTTTCTTGAAATCTGGATTAGCTTATATATAGGAGTTTTGATATTTTTTATCATTTTTCTAGAGACTGAATTTAGGAAATTGGCAGTATATATATATGGATTAGTTTATACACAAATTTATATAGCAATTTGGATTTCTAGTTAATTTATCTAAATTAATTGGATTATTGATATTTTATTATGTATAAATATAATAAAATGTACTGAAATATGATACAGAAATAATCATTTCTAAATGAATTCTAAAACAATTCAAATTTTGAAATATAATATTTTGTAACAGATTTGAAAGAACCAGAAATATGAAACAATTAATATAGTTTTAAATAAATTCCTTTTACCTTGTAAATTGCTGATCAAGTTTTGTAATTCCTCTTTTCTTGATATAATTTGTTTCAACAAATGTTGTAATCCTTCTAATGTATAATTTGTTCCACTATTACTATGGGAAATTATAAAGTGTGAAATTTCCTACAAAAATAAATAAGAATAATATTATAGGAATATATTTCTTTTAGCTTTTATTAGAATTTATCTTATAATCATATTTCTTAAAAAAAATTAATTTGACAAACATATTTACAAAAATAAAGAAATATAGGATGAATATGGTAGAATATGGTTCCTGTCAATAGGAACCATATTCCACCATATTCATCCTATATTTCACCTATCCCTTCCACCATATTCATGGTGTCTCACATTTATTGTCAGATACCATGAACAACAAATGTCTTCCATCTTATATTTCAATCTTAGATTCTTGAAAAGGTATGTAGATGATCTATTTATTATTTGTAATGACTCTAAAGATGTAGGCTTTGTCATAAAATACTTCAAGGATGATGCGCTTGGCTTGGATATCAAGCTAGAACAACAATCAAATACCAGCATCCATTTTTTAGATGTCAATATCACCATATGTAATAAAAAGTTCTCAACAACTGTATATAGAAAAGAGACTTATACACCAACCTTCATTCCTAGGTGGTCACATGATCCTTATAAGTACAAGGTAGCTGTGTTCCACTACCTACTGCAAAAACTATGAACATATTGCTTGGATCATCTAGCTAAGTGTAAGGCCCGCACGGCCCGCAGAGCCCGCAAGATATCAAATGAGCGGTTCTCAACAGGCGGACGTCAAAAATAGTTGGTCACCTTAATTAACACCATTATATTAATTCATTGTGTATTTAAAAACTAATGATGACTGATTTCAAAATTCCACTGAGAAGCGCATGTATATGAATTAGAAACAGATATCTGATAGTGGATAATCATTCACATATTAAATACTTTCTTGATTCATATTTTGCTTCTCCTGAAAATTAACAAAAACGGACTGAAA
Source organism: Olivierus martensii (assembly GCA_000484575.1). Classification (NCBI taxonomy): domain Eukaryota; kingdom Metazoa; phylum Arthropoda; class Arachnida; order Scorpiones; family Buthidae; genus Olivierus; species Olivierus martensii. The sequence continues at coordinate 44,381 of AYEL01045093.1, forward strand.
GTGTTTTGGGATCACACTCTTCAATTACAGAACATTTTTAATTCATTACACAAATCAGTAGGATCGACATCTGAACCAGAATGATCAATAAATACCTGTATGTTATTTAAATTATTGTAGGCACCCATAAGTTCTTTTTCATTCATTGATTTAATTTTTCATAATTGTAGAGAAACCCAAAATGCTCTATATGGTCCTTCATCTGATCAAATCATTCATTTAATGATATTGACACTTGATCTAGCAAAATATTGAAAAATTTGATTCAAAATTTTTCTTTTGGATCAATAATAGACTCATTGCGACTTTCATAATCTAATTGTGTCTTAGCTCTTCATCTGCGAACATTTACTATGGACAGAAATGCAATTTCTTCAGAACTCATTTCAAGTTCTTCTGCCAATTCTTTGGCACTACATTGAACTGATTCGAAACCACTTTCCTTGTACAATTTCCGGGAAGATGATGTTGCTCCTAGGCACTTCAAAGCGACATCAAATTACCGTATATACTCGTGTATAAGCTGAGGTTTTTCTCAAAAAAAATTTTCTGATGTGAGGGTCGGCTTATACAGGATCACAAAAATCAACTTTTTTTTGGCTGGAGAAATTGAAGTTATTACTTCAATTTAAGCAAAAAAAAAGCAAAGCCATTGAAATAATATAAGTTATTGAACGTCTCTTGAAGACCAGGAAAAAAATTTTTCAATATTTCATTTAATATAATACCAGATAAAATTTTATCTTATCCCAAAGCGATCGAGCGCATCGCGATGCCAACTCCAACCTGCATCTATATACTGTAATCAAATAGGCGATGCCGCGCTGCCCGATACGAAGTGACACAAAAATTCGACAACTGATTGAAAATCTTACCTAGGATTCATTTTTGAGTAAAAAATATATTTATTTTTCATTATTATAAATTAATATTTTAATCCATTCACTAGTAATCAATAAATGCTTATTATATTTAACTCATCCATGATTTAATTAAAATGGATTAAAAAGTAACTAAAATAACATTTAAAATAACAAAAAAATAATTATTATTTAAAATCTGTACTAAAAAATAACTTTAGTCTATCAAGAAAGTTCATCGTAAGCAAAATCAAAACTTCAAAATCGCACAATTAACGTCTAGAAATTACGTTGCACACATCATCGTAACGGTGTATGAGGTCATCGTTAGGATGATGACAGCCATGAGATGATTTACTCATTTTAAAATACGATCAAAGATTTGAATACGATAACTCAACTCAAATAGACAAAATATGATGTAAGGGAAAACGAAACTTTGAATGGTCTCTTGGGAGCTATGTAACATAGACATATTCCAATGGAATTTTTATTGTGATACTTAAATATGAAGTAGACATATTCTAATGGAATTTTTACTGTGATAATATGAACTTTTTAGAAAAGAAAACAGTTATTCAATAACAACAAACATATTCCAATGGAATTTTTAATGTGATACTTAAATATGATTTATTTTTAGAAAAGAAAACAGTTATTCAATAACAATAATAAAAAGAAAATATTTTTATGTAAATTATCAAAATTTATTATTATTCGTTAATAACTTGATATTTTCTGAAGCAATGTCACCCTAACATCCGCATTGGGTAAAGTAAAATTTTACTTTACCTGTTGCAATCCAGTGCATCGCACCACCGAATCTAACCTGCATTTACAGTATATGTGCATCAGCTAGGCGACGCTGTGCTGCCTGATGCACCGCAAAACAGAAATTCCGACAATAATCCAAGAATCTTATGTAGGCGCGCTGTGCTGGATTATTGTCGAGAGTTTCTGCGTCGCAGCATATCAGGCAGCGCAGCATTGCCTATCTGATGCACTTATACAAATGCAGGTTAGAGTCAGCAGCGCGATGCGCTCGATCGCTTTGGGTAATGTAAAATTTTATCTTTTAAATTATATATTGGTGTTTGTATTATAAAATTTATTTTATATGTATATATTTAAAGGTTTCAATAAAATATTTATTTTGGAAAATGACATTAATATATCAATAACTAAAAATCAAAAATCACGTAATTTATCGGTTTCAAGTTTTGCTGAATTTTAAGTGCTAAAGTCAGGGGGTAGCCTTATACATGAGTTATGCATTTTTACCGATTTTAAAATTCTGAAGTCAGGGGATCGGCTTATATTCGAGTATATACGGTATATGTTTTCAGTCTGCATAAGTTTGTTAATGATATTAATTTGTACCAAAAGTTCATATCATATGACTAATGATACCAAAAATATAAATGATATGATTTCATTTGTTAATGACATTGCTTCTTTTCGCACTTTAGCATATTGGCTGATTTCAAATTTCAATCAATGCATCATATATAGCTCCAATAACAAATAACTTTTACACTGTCAACACAGTATTCCCATCGGGTATCAGAAATTGGCTTAATAATTAAATCTTTGGCATGTTTCTTTAAGATCAGCCATCTTTGCATTGACACAGCAAACAGCAAATATTTGCTGCAAAAGACCAAAAAGTGTCATTGCTGACACGGACAATTTAGCCATATCTCCAAGCACTAAATTCAAACTATGACATTCATAAGAAACAAAAAATGCTTTGGGTTTAAATCCAATATTCTTTTCTATACTACTGCATTAAAATCATGCTCATTTGCACCATTATCATATCTTTGGCCACAACAGTTTCAATCTGTAAATTTAATTCTTCAAGCTTTTTTAAGCAAATATTTGTCAAATTTTCACTAGTGCTGCTCTCAACCAGTAAATATCCTATCCTATTTCTAGCGATGTCTTGAAGATATTCACAATACGAAGAATCATTGTCACTAGTATTAGTACTCCTGTCTTTCTTTAAAATTTAACTATATTTTACTTACAGCTCTATTACAGGATCCAAATTTTCCTTTATAAAACGTTTTCGGCCTTTCTAGGAGACCCTCTTCAGTATTCTACATAGATATTCTTATTGTAGTCGTTTTCGAACGATTCAATTTCTTCTAGAACGTATCGCTCTTTAAAATTACGTCATAACCTCCGTTTTTTGCTTTTTAAAAGTTTCTTTTTAGATTCCCAAGGTTTATTAATATATCACTATTATATGCAGAAATTACGCTCCGTTAGGTTTATTTAATAATATACAATATATTCATCAGTTCTCGCTATTATATCGTTTTTTATATAATGTTACGATCTCATTACATATTATATCTGGCGCACCATACAATTGAAAAATAAATTTCACTGTATATTGAAAATGCCACAATTAAAAAAATTAATTTATTTAAATTTATTTGCTTTATTTTAAATTATTTGTAAATCAAATAATTTAGAAATTATTTGATTTACAAGTAATTTAAAAATAATCATCATCATAAATAGAAACATAAAATATAAATTGCAAATACAATTATCAGAATTTAGGTGTATAGCCCAATGGTTTTTAACCATTTCAGAATTGTGGAACACATTTTTTCTAGATTTTTACGTTTCTTAATGTTTTTGTATTGCAGAATATTTTTAATCATAAAAAGTTTTGTGGAATACCAAAATCAATAATTTTTACATAAGATGACTCAGTCTTTAAACTAAAAAAAAATGCATGCAGTTCTTAATATATCTTTTATTAAAAATTATAAATTATGTATATTTATAAGTTTAATAATTTTTAAAAACTGGCAATCTCAATTATGCAAATGCAAAACAAACATAAATAGGCATGCAGTATCAAATTGTTATATAGCATTTTTTTAAGCAAAAACAGTGGCACTGATGCAAAATTGGTTCAGTGTGCAAAGTCGCGAATTTTAACGAAGATCAATAATACTAATTATAACTAAACCTAACGGTTCTAGCAACTCTGCAATCCAGAGTTCGGCCTGAGCTCAGGTCTTCTTCTAAACTCTATAATTAACTTCAAAACAATCTAACAACAACGTAATGTCTAACCGATGAAACAAAACCGGAAACTGGAAATCGGAACTTACAACTAAAAGTACCGATTAAGTGTTAGAACTAGACGAACAATGATGTTAGAAACTTATGCTAAATAAATTGAATTTCTCAAAATAAGTTAAATAATAAAAAATATAAAATTTATTAGACTCAAAAACACTTACAAAAGTGTTCAAAGCTTTATTTGAACAAAATAAAGCACAATGAAATAAACAATAAAACTTATTTAATTCAATTCAAATATCCAAAAGTCAAGTTATTCACAAGAAACAAACCTTAATTACTATTTAATTCTACTACCTCCACCACTGATACAAAACTTCAAGCAATCGTCGATCTTTACAAGAAATTCAAATGTCAATTAGCCAACGTTACGTTAATACAACACCTCGTTGAGTCGTTGGTTACACCGGCTTTTATATCTGAGTGACATACAGTCCCGTGTTGCTTCATTTACATAAATACACATAACAAGTTTAAATTGATTAGTTTACAGAGTTACCAATTCATGTCATCCTCTTTACAATTTAATATATACGAACAAAACATCAGTACGAGATCATTCTTGCATTCTCATATTGAATCAGTGGTGAAACATATTCAGATTAGATGACGTCATTAGCCGGGACAGCTCTTCCGGAGGACGGTTTCCGATTCCGTAACACATGATTGCTAACTACTATGACGGAGAGTGTGGAAGTAAGTCAACTCTTAAACTAAAATATAATAGGTTAGCTAATATTGAAAATAATGAGAAATAATAAAAGAGTATAATAAAATAAAATAGGACAGGTCAGAGTTAGCTTCCTCACATGTGCATCTGATGATCATAAGAAAGTTAGGATGCTAGATATTTTTCCAAAATTTTTTAAATTTTGTAATCCATTTTAAGTATTTAAAGGGTTGTTTTAAAATGATATTGCACTGCTACTGTAATTAATTGCTATTTGCAATTAAACTTCATCTATCTTTTAATCCAGTTTCCAATCATTTTCTGATTTTTAAGTGGTTTTTAAGTTTTATGAATCTTTCCAGGCCTTTCCAATTGCTTTCTAGATTTGTGGAGGGACCAGCCAGATTGTTTACTTCAAAAATAGGAATCATTCAGCCAAAATTCAAGCATTGTCATTTAATAAAAAAAATTAGAAAAATTTCCATCTTCGTTATGATTAATATTATATCATTGGAGACATTCTTCTAGAACCTAGATATAAATGCTTAATATTCAAAATACAGTACAGTACAAAAATTATTTGTGAAAAGAATTATTCATTATAATATAACATTAATGTCGATATTTTGGGGTAACTATAGTAATGATGAGATGATGATGATAACAATTAACAATTTTTAAATTTTAGTGGGTCTCCTCCAACGTCAGATTCCCTATCAGAAACTATTTATAAAAAGAATGAAATTGGATAACTTAAACAAGAATGTCACGTGACACTACTGCTAGCTGTAGCAATGCATGTGGAACTCAAAAAGCAAACTTGAAAATGCAAACGATTGCTTGGCACATGCAAATTAACCAATGTGCATGCACAAATTGACAGCTTTCTTCTATGACTGTGCATAACAGCAGACTAAGTGAAATATCCATGATTTCATATAAAAATAACAATTTATTAAGAGATTCAAATTTTTGTAGAATTGATGGATTTTTGCTGCAGAGGAATACTTAAATAAGATATCTCAATAGTTGTTTTGATGTTAGGAAGTGAAAAAAACCAATTTTTGGAGCAGGGCATATTAATAAACCTTGGGAATCTAAAAAGAAACTTTTAAAAAGCAAAAAACGGAGGTTATGACGTAATTTTAAAGAGCGATACGTTCTAGAAGAAATTGAATCGTTCGAAAACGACTACAATAAGAATATCTATGTAGAATACTGAAGAGGGTCTCCTAGAAAGGCCGAAAACGTTTTATAAAGGAAAATTTGGATCCTGTAATAGAGCTGTAAGTAAAATATAGAATCATTGTCATTTGCTCTTGATGACTTATATCAGGAGTACAATCAAAAATAATAGAAAAACGTTTTGCATTTTGTACATTATCAAGAAGGCTGTCCAGCACTTTATTGTCCTTAAGTTGAATGGTTTCAGTTTGAATCCTCTTCCCTAAGTAATGGTCATGGATTTCATTATTTTTAATACAGCATAGATGTTCTTACAAAAATAAATTGCATTTTTCTAGCAGTTCAATTAAGCCAATAAAATTTTCATTATTTGGCTCATATAAGTGATCAACAGTGCCACAAAAACTAAATTTCTTTGTGCAAGATACTGAATAAATGAAATAATTCTTTGCAACACATTATTCCAATGTGATGCTCTTGATTAATTAATTGCTGCATTTTCTTATCAATAGTAGATATCTCCTTTAACCTTATTTCTAAATCAAGCCAAATCTTAATTCCTTTGACATGTTTAACTGAGAATTCCTGTTCATGTAAAGCATTTGCCATATATTTCCAATTGCTGCTCCCAACAGTAATGAACTTATTTTTTGAATCCAAAAATAGTTTGCAAGAAGAGCAAACTATTTTTGGATAAAATAGTTTGCTCTTCTTGCAAACCGATAAAAATACAGAATTTTTTGATTTTGAATATAAAAGCCAATGACAACGTTGATTAGTGTTCATCATTTGGAAGTTTTCTTTTGTAAAAATCATTAGAAAAATGGCATTCATAATCATCTTTTGATAATCATACTCTCTTACTTGGAATAGTTCACCATCTATAACAGTGCTGTCCTAAAAACAGCCCACCAAGCCATTTTGTACATCCCACAAGGTTTTCACGATTTGTGATATAATATTAATTTTTAATGCTTTTTTCATTTTTATTTATTATCTTTTCTAAGAGCTTAATAAAAAGAATCCTAAAATTGAATTATATTAACGCAATTAATTTTTCTTAATTATTAGTAATTATTTAATGATCAACAAGCTATCAATGACGCATCTTTTATAAGACTCAATTACACATCAATTTTAGCTATCCATGACATCACATTTTTATAAGACATTCAATCACGTCAATTTTAGTTTTACTATTTCCGGTTTAAAGTTTTGAATTGTGACCGTATTTTAGTTATTTTTTGGTTTCTATTTATAGTTTGAATTGTGACTGTTTTTAGAGTTATTTTTTGGTTTCTAACACACTATTTCAGTGATTGTGTGACTGTTGTTGTTAGATTCTGTGTTAATTTTATTTTACATTTTAATTTAATTTTTATTTTACCATGAGTTCATTGCATTTGTGAAATGGATGAAAAGAAACATAAAATAAAAAATGAAAATCAAGTATATCAGGAGCAGTGGGAAAATGACTTTTTCAATAACAAATACATGGATAAACTGTCTTGTTTAATGAACATTTTCCTAACTTTTGTGATTTTGGTCGGAAAGTAATATCAACATTTCATAGTACTTATTTATGTGAAAGTGCATTTTCTAACAAGAAGATAGTTAAGAATTGATTTTTTTTTTTTTTTACTGCTTATTGGTGCTTGTGTATTATGGTGCTTATGGTGATTTGACCAACATCTTGGCAAATTCTACAAACTATGATGAACTTATGCATGTCTGGAAATCATGGAGAGAGAAAGTAGGAAGACCAATGAAGCCTTTATATTGGGAATTCGTAGACTTAAATAATGAAGCAGCTCGATTAAACGGTAATATTCTTCTTGTAGAAAGCAGAGTTTGAATTGAATAATATGTTAAGAATTGATTCAGAACTGCCTTGGAGATTCCTCTCTTTTACATATTCTGCGACTAACTACAACAGGAATGGATATAAATATCCCAACCCTTACAAATGCTGCTGCCTCCCTCATTTATTACATTGAATAAGTACACATATACTTTTTTTATATTTTTTATCTGTTTATATGATTTTATAACTTTTTGTTAGCATGTAACATGTTTATTGGATGCAATCTGGTAAATATAATTTTGTAATAATATTTGTTAATCTGGAAATAAAATTTATTTCCGAAAGCATTATATTTTTGTATTCTGTTTATTGAGACAATATCTGAGGAAGTTAACTTTGACCTGTCCTATTTTTATTTTATTATGCACTCTATTATTTATCGTTATTTTCCTATATGCTAACGTATTATATTTTAGTTTAAAAGTTAACTTACTTCCACCTTCTCCGTC
>AYEL01045095.1:0-17816 GCA_000484575.1 Olivierus martensii
TCTGATTTCTATTGGTTCACTCAGCGTGTATAGACGCGTGCGTTTAGCGCGCGAGTCTATTCGGCAGACTCGCGCGAATATTGACGCGCGCTAACGAGATCACTACCGTTGCCATGGTGACCTTCGCGTTTAAACGCGCGTCTCTCGCTCACTCGCTCTAGTGTGAACTGGCCTTTACGCTGATATTTCTGCTTTCTGCTAGCGCACAACCAAAATGACGATTCACATCTGGACCTGTCAAACAAAATACGCGAATACATATCGATATATAGATCGTTTGGAAAAAATTTTTCTTAAAATTAGAAAATAAATAGTTTTAAGAACAAGAAGCAGTAATCAGACTGCAATAAACTATAAACAATTTAAAAATATCACGAAAAGAAAAATGTTCCAACTTGAAAGAACTATAGTTTGAAGTGGCAGAATAAGCCACAGACCGTATTGAATTTTAGTTCAAAGTAGAAGTGAACAAGTTTAGGATTAAAAGAAATATTAAATTTATTATATTCATATATTAACATATTACTGTTAACAAGTTGTAATGATGAACTATTCATTTAGTATAACATATATTTATTTTGAACAGTATAACTTTTCAATATAGCTTGAAAATCCTCACCTTATCAGATTAAATTATGCAATTAATCCCTGCACAACACAGAATATCTACAACACCATTTCATTTTAACATGGATAGTAATTTACAGAAATCCTCACATAACATGGTACTTATATATTAGGTTGATGCATAATTCCGTAGTATTTTAAATATAGGTTTGTTAAGTTTGTTTGTTTAGTGTTTTATTTATGAAATTCAGTTAAAAATCAGTTAAAAATTTGACCAAATCAAGCAAGCAACTATTCAACAATGTAATATCCGTCATTGTCAATAACTTCCTGCCAACGTTGGGGTAGTTTTTAGATCCCCATCTATAGAAATCTGTTGGTTTTGAGTTTAGGAAGTCATCAATCCAAGTTTAGGGAGCAGTTTTGGATGGTGTCACAGATGTTCCTAGCCACATTTACAGCACTTAAACCTCGGTTAAACTCGTACAGCAGAATATGTCAGCAAATGTTTGTTTTTCTCGACCTGACACTCCATCTTCAACAGCGAAGAACAACAATCGTTTGTAACAATCTCGGTGACAGCTCGTATTCCACAAGACAACACTGGCACTCCATCTTCAACAGCGAAGAAATAACAATCATTTGTAACAATCTCATTTACAAGACAACAATCCAAAGTAAACAGTGACAATTAAAAACAGTAACAAATGAACAGCAATGCAGTGTTGCAGGCCACATCAGAATGCTATGAAATTATACCTCAATCTAATATAACAAGATTTTACTCTAACAAGGTTAGAGAATTTTGTTAAACTGCAGATAATATATTTTTGAGTTTTTGTGAGAGATACTCTCTGCTATTACATTAGAAGTAATTTTTAAGCATTTCCATTCTGTTTTGTGAATCCTCACTGTTGACTTGTTAGTCATTACGCAAAAATAATTATTGGAAAAATCTCTATTTTATGACTCCTTCAATGAAAGAATTAAAAAGTTCAAAAGAGAGTTTCAACAATGCTTAGCTCAATACCATGAAATTTACAAAAATCTCTCATTAATTAAGCAAATAAATCCAGATTATTGATTTTTTAAAAAGTAAAATATATACAAAATCTAGATGCTACAAAAAAATTCAAAAAGATGAATATATTCTGCAACAAAGAAAACATTTCCATTTGATTTTGTTTACCAGCAATGAAGAGGAGGTAAATGTACATACATTATCTGAGATTATATATATACACAGGTATCCCTCGCTTTATGCGATTAATTGGCTCTATGAAATAATTGCTTAACTCGAAATCGCGTAAAGTGAGTTGAATTTAGCATGAGTGAGATAGGAATAGGGGTTTCCTCAGAGACTAAAAAAATGAAAACTTTACAGCTGTGAATAAAAGAAAATTTAATGAATGAATTGTGAAGAGGTTAACTATGACCTATCCTGTCTATTTTATTATGCTCTTTTTATTATTTATCGTTATATTCAATATTATTTAACATATTATATTTTTGTTTAAGAATTAACTTACTTCCATGTTCTCTGTTGTAGTATTTAGCAATTACATGTTTATGGAACGGACATCCATCTTCCGAGGGAGCTTTCTCGGTTTGTGATGTCATCTCATCTACATAATTTTACCACTGATCCGATATGAGAAAATAAGAATGATCCTTTATCGATGTTTTGTTTGGTTTATAATTAAATTGTAAAGAGGATGATATGAATTGATTTCGCTGTAAACTAATAAATTTAAACTTGTTGCACGAATTTATGTAAATGAAGCAACACGGGACTGTAAGTCACTCCGCATAAAAGCTTATGTAGCCAACAATACAGCGAGGTGTTGGTTCTAAAGTGAAATTGGCTGAGTGACATTCGAATTCTTATAAAGATCTACGATTGTTTGAAGTTTTGCGTCGGTGGTGGAGATCTTCGAAGTTTAGTAGTATTTAAGGTTTATTTCATGTGAATAATCGGATTTTTGGATATTTGAGTTTGATTAAACAAGTTTTGTGATTAATTGATTGCTTTATTATCGTTTAAATAAAGCTTTAATTAACACTTTTGTAAGTTTTTGGAGTCTACGTTTAAATAAAGCTTTAATTAACACTTTGTAAGTGTTTTTGAGTCTAAGGTTTTATTAACACTTTTGTAAGTGTTTTGAGTCTAATAAATTTATATTTTTGGTTATAAACTTGTTTTGAGAATTTATTCACATTATTAGTATAAGTTCTAACATCATTTGTTATTTTCAATCTAACATTTGTTCAATACTTCTAGTTGAAAGCTTCCGGTTTTGTTTTGTTTTTGCTGGTTAAAAGTCAAGTTTTGATTTAGACTGTTTTTGATTTAACTATATTTAGTTTAGAAAATAGTAAAAACCTGAGCTCAGGCTGAACTCTGGATTTGCAGAGTCGTTAAAACCATTAGGTTTAGGTTATAATTAATATTACTAATATTCGTTAGAATTCGCGACTTTGCAGAATTATTTAAACTTATAACAAAAAAACAAATTTTAATGAATGAATAGTTGGATGATTGAATTTAATTAATTAATCACCTAAACACTACATAATTCTGACAGTCTTCAATCCAATGATGAATGGACTGAGTCTGGTGAGTCTGGATCATTACTTTCTTGCTCTCTTGAAGTCCTTGGGATGATATGCTGATGATCAACTTTATTAATGACACAGTCGAGAGTCAGCTAACATGCAGCATTCTTTTTCTCTCTATAAAGTACTATGTAACAAGACAAAGAATTCTGAATTTCTCTCACAACTTTGGCATTTCTAGTTTCATTTTCCTCAATTATTCTGATGGCACTGTCAATATGTTTAAAAAATTCAGTCATTTGTTTTGCTGAAAGTTGTTTGATGGGCTCAGCAACAAAGGGCTCCAGACTTTCATCATTCATGTAGTTTTCCATTTCCAGAAGCTCTTCATTAGTAAGCTCTAATGAGTGGGACTAAAGCAGTTCATCCACATTTGTCTCATCTACATCCTCAAATCCAACAGATTTTGCCATTTTAACTATGTCATGTCTTGAGTTGGCAACTTCATTTTCAGGATCAAAATCATTAGAATCAGAAACTTCTGGCTAAATTTTCTTTCAAACTCCCTTCATGCAAGACTAATTTCTGCCCATGCCTCTCCAATGTTGTCAATTGCCATTTTTATGTCATATTTCTTCCAAAATTCTTTTACTGAAATCTTATCTTCACCATCAGTAGCTTGGACTTGCTAGGAAAAATGTTCTGCGGAGATAATAACTCTTGAAAGTCACAATAACACCCTGATCCATGGATTGAATTAGAGATGTTGTATTTGGTGGAAGAAAAATAACTTTGATATTCTCATCAATTTCAGTGATGCTTGGAGGATGTCCTAGTGCAGTGTCCAGAAACAGAATTTTGAAAGGTACATGTATCCTGTCACAATAAGCCTTCAATTCACAATGCAGTTCATTGCAAAAGTAGGACTCAAATACAGCTCCAGTAATCCATGCTTTTTAATTTGACTGCTATACAACAGCCAAATTCTCCTTTGAGTAGCCCTTGAGTGCTCGCGAGTTTTCAGAATGATAAACCATCAGTGGTTTAGTTTTGTGATCTCCAAATGCATTTTCTCATAACTGCAAAGTGAGACGGTCCTTGGAAGCTTTAAAACCTGTCTGACCCTCTTTTCTTGCACAGACAGAAATGTTCTACTAGGCATATGCTTTCATAACAATCCCATTTCATCGAGATTGAATACTTTCTGAGGCAAATAAACATGTTCCTGAATTACACTTAGAAATTTTGCTGGAAAGTTAGCAGCAGCATCATCATCAGCTCCCGCAGCCTCACCAGTCAGCTTGAGAATATGGAATCCATGTCACGCCTTGAAACGTTCAAATCATCCAGCACTTGCAGCAAAAGATTGCACTTTAGGATCAGGATCTATAGCATTCAAATCATCAAAGAAGCTTTTTGCTTTAGACTGGATAATCAAGGTGGATAACAAACAGCATGTTGATATTCATGTTCAATCCATTTTGCCAACAACTTTTCCAATTTCTCCATAACTGGTGCCCTTACATGTGTTATCTTAGTTGTCGACATTCTCGTCACACTTTTACAACTTTCTTTTATTTTTTCTGCTTGATTTCTTATTGTTCTCTAAGTTGATCTGAAATTCCTGTAACTCTATGTTGACTGTGCACTCATTACATTCATACCTCTTTATAACTTCTAATTTTTCCTCCAGTGTTATAGCCTTTGTTTTTTAGTCCTGGAAGTAATATTTTGATCACAATTACCTCTTTTTTTTCCATAATGTTTGCATTGCAGAAGACTAACAATGCTTACTAATTTTACACCTTCTATGAGACTGTACATGCGCCTTGTCAAAGCTGCGTGCACACAAAGTCACGTGAGCATGCATAGGATTACTGTATTGTGAAATTGCTACAGGTTAAGATTTTTGTTTTAAATTTTTATTTAAAAAAGTAATTTATTTTTTAAAATTGCATTATAGCGAAAATGCATAAAGCGAGGGATACCTGTATATATATATATTAGTTTGAAATATATTTGTTCAAATTATTGTTTTTAATAAAAAAAACTGTTTCCAATAGTTATAAAAATATAGTGCATTTTTATTAGCTTTTAATACATAATTCCTTTTTGTATTGACTTTTAGTTCTGTACGACACAGTTTTGCACTACAAAAGATTTTATAGGAACCTAATTACAATGTTATATAAAGATTACTTGTATATGAAATGTACAAAGATATCAAAACAGTTTAAAGCTAGTGAAATCTAATAATTTGTTAATTATATCAATATTTGACTGAAATAAATCAATAAGTCAGCTTTAGTAGCTTGATATTTTATATTTATGAATCTGGATAATGTTAACAATTTATTTTCATACTAGCTAAAAGATATTAATAAATTAAAAATTTTTGTTATTGTTTAAATTTAAGAAGACTATCAAATTCCAGGATTAAATCTCATTTTTACATATATTCTTGCATCACTAGAAACTTAAAAAATGTATAATTATTTTATATGAATTTTAAATTTTGAAAATATTCATACCTTTTACCACCTAATTCTAATGTAACTGGAGTTAAATGATTTGCTGCAGCTTGAAGCACAATTTTTCCTACAGGTGTAGATCCAGTGAAAAATATATAATCGAATTTTTCTTTTAAAAGTTCTGTAGTTTCTGGAACACCTCCTTTTACAATATGATAACAATCCTATAAATAATTTTGCATATTTCATTATTATAATTCATGTAATTAGAAATATGTATATACAAACTCTAATATATTTCTTTCATATATAAGTATGATTATTAAACACCAAAACTATGAAATATTGAAGTACAGTGAAACACCTGAATCTGCTGTTTCAATATCCACAATTGACAACTGTTCAAAAAAATTAAATAAAAAATTCATAAGTATATTAAACATTCATAATTTAAGTTTATTTCATCTCATCACATAGATGTTGTGTTGTCATCATTTCATAACTAGAATGACAAAGAAGGGTGAGTATAATATAATAAATATTTGAGAGACACTACATTCATTTAACTATTATTGTTATAATTGTTCTATTTTATTATTAGTTATTGTTATTACTATCTTATTATGCCTAATTTATAAATTAAACTTTATCATAGGGATGTACAGCATGTATAGTATAGTGCAGGGCTGTCCAACCTGCAGCCCAGCACTGTAATGAATTCAGCCCAACATAAAATTGTAAACTTCCTTAAAACATTGAGATTTTTTATGTAGTTAATGAGGTTAATGAAGTTTTTATTATTTAAACACTTACCTAAATTTCCTATTTCTAAAATATTTATTATTTCAGTGATTAAAGCTTTTGACCTGCTCAATGATTTTTAAAAAAATTTCTGAACAAAAAAAAGAAGTCAAAGATTATTATACTATGACATTTTTGCTTATTTTTCATAGTGGATATCATATATTATACATTATTAACTTTTTTGCTTAACAACTATTGTTAGAATTATTATATTTTGTGCAGGGCTCGAGACAAATTTTTTTCTCCAAATGTAACCCAAGGAAGCCAAAAGATTGGACACTCCTGGTATAGTGTTTGCAACTATAGGCTTGGAACCTAACCCCAGGAATGTGTCTCTCTTACTATAATCCATAATTTCCTTCTTAATATATTCATCATCACTAGTAATATAAATGGTCCATTTGCTAAGATTCAGAAATGAAAAACTTAATATTTTTGATATTTTCTGCCTTCAAAATATTTCTAAACTAGCCAAATTTTATCCCTAGTGACTTATTTTAGAATTAAATTATCAAATTAATGATTATTTATTATTTATGCTACAGTGTCACCATCGATTGGATTAATAATTAATTATTTTAAATTTAGATTAAGGTGGTGCCATTTCTTATTTAGCCTGTTCGGGAGTGCTGATATCGGTGTAAGTCTGATAATTCCTACATTACTCACATTATATACATCCCAAAATCAGAAATCTGTTGATGTCTTGGTAGTCTAACCAATTAGTGTCAAGAAAGTAACTGGAAGATCTTGATTTGACTCCATGCCAAGAAAAATTTTTTTTTTGGGAAAATGGTAAAAATTGTAGTTTGATTATTAAATAAGAGATGGTGCCACCTTAGCCTAAATTTAAAATAATTAATTATTAATCCAATAGATGATGGAGCTGTAGCATAAATAATAAATAATCATTAATTTGGCAGTATAATTCTAAAATACGTCATTAGAAGTAACAATTACAGTTACCCTAATGACCTCTTAGGAACACTAGATTATTCTATTATAATTATAATTAAATAATAATAATAGAATAATCTAATATTATGTAAATAACATCTATTCCAGATTGTGCCTAAGATAACAGCTCCTCTACTGCTCTGTCAATAATAATGAAGAATAAAAATTCTTTAGCATTAATAAAACAAATAATTTCTTTATTAAAATTTGCTTGATTTTAAATGTTATATTATTATTAATAATATAGCATTTATTTAGATAAATCATTTTAATCATACACTACTAATTTTGTTGACCTTTACTTAATTTGATTGTGGTGAATTTCATTGAAAACAGAATTCCAGATTTTAACATTATGTCTATGGGAAATTGATTCTTAGTTAAGAGTTCTTACTTAAGCTCACTCCAGAAACAAATTAACGCAAGGAACTGTAAAGTAGGAATTACATTTATAACCAATAAAAACTTATATACTTATTTTAAAAGTTTTAAATAAGAATAAATGTTTATAATAAAAGTCCAACAAGACTGCACAAAACACAAACAAAAAAGTAGCTGAGGAAGACGCCAAGTGCGTTGAAAACATTTCTGATTAAAATTTTTTGATTGCTAAAGGACTTTTGAGTATTACTTTTTGAATAAATGTTTATTGGTTAACAATTTTCACTAGTTAAAACTTTTAAAATAAGTATATAAGAATAAATGTTTATAATAAAAGTCCAACAAGACTGCACAAAACACAAACCAAAAAGTAGCTGAGGAAGACGCCAAGTGCGTTGAAAACATTTCTGATTAAAATTTTTTGATTGCTAAAGGACTTTTGAGTATTACTTTTTGAATAAATGTTTATTGGTTAACCTTTAACGGTCCTCTTAAAAAAAAATAAACATTCCCATTAGGATCAGGAAGGAACTAAAAAATTACATTTTAAAAATGGGTCATTATTAAATAATAAAAATTTACAAATAAGATTACAAGTAAACCTCTCATTACAGTGCTTCATTTTTCAGCATTTTGCTAATACAGCATTCTCAGTTATATTCCATGTTTCTTTTTTATATCTCAAAATGAAAATTATCTGCAAAAAGTACTTACAATAAATAGCTATATAAAATATAAATTAACACAGATTGGCTGAGTACAGAATCATCCTGAAAAACAAAATGTGAGATAGAAAATCAAACTTGGATCCTCCAAGGTGATATATGAATGCTTTAAAATATGGCCTGCCTTCTGACCAGGTATTTTAGGCCTAGTGCTATTGTACACTTTATGAATAATAATGTAAATATGTTTTTAGGCTTTTATATGTATTAACAAATGAAAAAAACTGTGATTTTCTTTATAATGGTGATTTGGAATATAATCACTGCAATAATGAGGTATGTCTATATATAAATGCAATTAAATCTGCATGAAATATTAAGTAATAAATTAATGCATTCTAAATTTACCTTATGAAGATATTTAGGAATCAAATCTGCTAATATTTCTGCAGTATTTTCAGATATTTCAGATGGTTTTATAATTGCACAGTTTCCAGCTGAAATTGCTCCCACTAAAGGTACAAAAGATAACTGTACAGGATAATTCCATGGTCCTATAATCAATACTACTCCAAATGGTTCAGAATATATAAAACTATCATCCATAAGTAGAACAAGATTTTTTTCAGTCTGTAAATAAATTATAAATTAAAGAGTTAGATCTGTTCAAAAATTACACAGTAAATAAGTATTAAATAATTTTCCATTATTATTATTTTTTTATTCTTCTATCAAAACAGATTTGACATTTCTGACAATTAAAAACATTTAAAATTAAACTTGCCAATATTATAAATTTTGGAATTCTGTCAAAGTCATGAATTAGCATCACTATGATTCAAATTTCATCTTTTTTTTTCTTACACTTATTAGTTATTTATATTACTAAACTTTGAGACCAAGAAATATACTCATTTACCAGAACCACAGAAAAACAACTTTAATTAGAAAATTCATAAATAGTAAATGATTTATAATTGAAAGTATTAATTGTTTTAATAATTTTTGTATGTATACTCAGATATTTTATAATTCTCAAGCAATTTTAATAAATCTTATATTTTAGATTTAGATTTGTTAAAATTTGCTGTTTTTATCTATTCCTAAAAGGAAAAGAAAGATAAGACCTAATGCAGAATGTAAAATAGATTGATTAGACTGCCTTGGTCCTATGGCAAACTATTTTACATCTTGCATTATGCCAATAATTTTTATAATTCTTCATAATTTCATCTGAATTCTATGATACATTTAAAATCAACCTGATTTTTCCTTATTCTGAATTAATTTCATAGTTATATAAATTTCTAAATTAATATAGAAACCATATATTTATTTGAATATAAATAATTTATAATACAAGATGTACATAACTCAAACTATATATTTGATTATAGATTATCATTTCAAAACTAAACTAACTACAATAAATATATAAAGATTGCAAACATTCTATCACTTTATTAATATAAAGAAAAGTTAGAAACTTGTTTTTTGCACTAGGCAAAAAAACAATAAAAATCATATTTCTGCAGAGTACTAGACTTTCTATAGTAAATATTTCAAGGATTTATTTTTTGCTATTGCCGTACTATATATAAAACTTTATTATGCCAAATAATATACTTTTCATTTAAATATTCCATTTAGAGTATTATATTTTCATTCATTTACAATTCACAAAAACTATTTTAAGTACAACTTCCAACAAATATGCACAGGGCTGCTGAGAGAGGATGACATCAGAGACTTTTGTCACGGGCCCGGCATCGAAAAAGGCCCAACCATCAGACCCTGAGATGTCATATAATGAGTCTGATAGTTCGCAGACTGCTACCAGACCTCACTGTCTACCACTCAAAGCAGTCGTGCCAAAATAAAGTACAGTCATACCTCACCTTACATTGTTAATTCATTCCATGACTCGCAACTTAAGTCAAAAAACAACATAAATCAAATAAACTCTTTAAAAATGACCTAGACCCCCCCTATAAATAACCCTGTAATGTTGTTAATAGCATTTTTAAGCTTCTAAATAATTTATAAGTTTCAATAACTAGCTCATACCCCAAATAGTCAAAATACTCTTGTACACAGCATAGAAAGTTGAACAAGAGTGAACTTTGGCGTAAAAATGCAGCGTATAGCCATATAGCAAAATTAACATCAGCATGAATACACTGATATATTTACATTGCATTTTATGCCTGTGAGACCCAGCCTTTAGTAGACTTATTTTTTCCTATTAGCAAAAAAACCAATGTAAAGTCGAAAATGATGTAAGTTGAAACAATTAAGTCAAGGTATGACTGTATCTTATATATAACATGGTATGTAATGTATTGAATTTTGAATTTATTGTACACTTTTATAAATAAATGTTTTATATGGCATTTTATTAAACTCAAGTGATGCACTTTTTTTAAGTGGGGCTTGGACCACAGACTTGTTATGGGCCCGAAAATTTCTCTTGGTGGTCCTGAATATGCATATATAAAGTATAGACACTGAAAGCTATTATTACAAAAAAAAAAAAATGCTTACTGATTGTGGTTTCATCCATTCAGATAAGTTATAAATGGCACCTCTAATTTCATTTTTCAAATATTCTAGTTCAGTAAGACGAATTTCAATTTTTGACTAAAAATAAGAATTTTTGATTAAAAATAATATTTATTAATAACTTGCAGTTAAAAGATTTTTATGGTTACCTTTCTCAAATCTTGCTTAACAGCCTCTATCAACTTATCTTCATTTTCTTCACAGAGTCTAAGAAGTGATTTTAGTTGTTGTAATCTAAATTTTAGAGATTGTGTAACACCATTATTAAATGCTTCTCGAGCAGTTTGCAAAACCTGTAAAATTATTATAAATTAAAAATTATTATTTAATATGGCATCACTATTTTAAATTCATTAAATTGACAAACCTCAGAATATTTCATCTTAATTTTCCCAAGGAAAAATACTGAAAAATTTAAAAAAAGTAATTAATGTAATTTCTTCAAAGCTTAACTCAAATAATAATAATAATAATAATAATAATATAAACAATTATATAATAGACCATCGTACATGCAAAATTTCTCCACTTGCGGCGCCACCTACATCGTTGGTATAGCTTCGGTTTAGCATCCAGCTGTTATATAGCGTTTCGCTCTCAGTTTGCGTTTGTCTTCTTAATTTTCTCCTTAGTTAAGCTCGTTCATTATGGTCTTTAGCAAATTGACCGTTTCTGAGCTTAAGAGACAATTAAAAAATATTGTAGCAAAAACAAACAAAATTAGGACAAAAGCAGAGTTAATTGAAAGGTAAGTGATATTAAGCCATGCTTTTATAAATTTGCATAAATTACATTGTAAGCATGTGTCACGAGTAGATTATATATGTATTATAGATCCTTTTTACTTCTTGAGATTTTATACCAGGATCATGAATGTTGTAGGCCTATATAACTTTTTATTAGCTATTATTATTTTTATTTAAATACAAAAATATGTTAGATATATCTTTATTTCCAGGTGGTGCTAGCATCATAGTAACAGGTGAATGTTTTGAACAAACAGAGGATGTCGTCTGCTATTCGGTATTCGTGGAAAGCTCGGATTTATCATAAAATCTGAAATAAAAACGTTTACAACAGTATGATAAGGTAAGCAGAATTAATTTTTAATGTTTTTTAAATAAAATCTATATGTGAAAAATTATACTAAGCATGTTTGAATAATTACAAGTCCGTTAGGCTTCCTAACAAAATAATGATAAACATTCAAATTTCATTAATAGCATTAATATTTAATCATGTTGTTTTAAATAATTAAGAAATTAAAATGATTATTAAGTATTTTCACATGAAAATATTTCTTTGATTGTATATATACTCTACAACGCATGTTTTAAAATGTACAACGCAGATATCCAAATAAAATAATTTATATAGTTAATATGGATTTCTGCTTATTATAAGACTAAATTTTAGTTTATTTTAAGGGATTTATGCAACAAAAAAGACCGAGATATGTTAATGTAGGTAATACATTATTATCCCAAATATTTATTTGACATAAATAGGACATTTTATCTTATCTCCTGAACAAATTAGCTATTTTAATATTATATCAACACCGTTTTTAAATTTAACAATTGTGTCAATTAAAAATGTATCTAATAACGTTTTATTTATTTTAATCATATTTTCTGATAAAAAAAAACAATATATATAAAACAAGAAACTATTCTACTAAACTGTGTTTTTAAAATATTTTAGATAGTATGTTATTATTATTATTATTATTATAAAAAGATATTTTAGATAATTATAATGTCCTATTATCTATATACAGGATATGAAAACGGCATTATTAGGAATTTCAACTTACCTTGAATAAATACTGAAGAAAGTTGATGACAGATAATTGTAGATTGCTTCAAGGAGTTTAAAAATTGGTATGATTAAAAACTGATTTTTATCATAATTTCTCCCCTAATTGCAATAATTTTGATTAATTCTTAGAATTTTCAGTAATAAAGCTATTAATCAAACGCAAAATGATAAATGGTTGAAATAGTACTTATTTACTAAATCCAAATATAAATTAGCCATATATATATATCTAATTTATATTTATAAAATAATTTCTGAATACATACTGTATATTAAACAATTATTTTATGCGTTTTATATAAAAAGCATAAAAATTTTATTGTTTCAAGACAATTTCAAAATATTATATTATTTATATATGATTGTCTATAAAAATTATAAATTTTTTATTATTCTATAATGTTGATTAACTTTCGATCTTGTTTATTAGGTATCCGTAATTATAAGTTACAAGTTATAATTCTGATTAATATATCATTTCTTTAAAGAAAAAAAAAAAAAAAACAGGACAAATAGAAAGAAAGTAAATTTAATTTATAACTTAAACAGAAATAAATATTTAATACTTATTGTTAAGAATTTGCAAAAAATCATACAGGAAGAGAAAACAGATTTGTATTTATAATTAAATATTTCTAGGTTATCCCCGCAGGTTGCAATATCTCACATTTATGCTGGTAGCAATCCTTTTTATGTTAGTCCCGTTTTGATTGTTATTTTTTCACGACTATAAGCTATTAATTTTTCTTTTTGTTGGCGGAATTTCCCTTAAGAAAACATGAGTTTTATGTCAGGTTTTTGTAGAAAGAAGATACTACCAAATATGACTATGAACCTGTTAGACTGCCAGTGACCTTAAGAAGCGTGGGTTTTCTGAAGTAGGCAGCTTTTTCTCCGAAACAAACTTTATTATAGTGATTGAATCTCATCTAAACTATAATATTACTAAATTTAAAGAAGTATATTATGCATAAATATGAAGAGACAAGAAATAAGCATCAAATCATCTTATTACAAATAAAATTTCAACTGTATTTTTAATAGTACAATTATTATTAAAAATACATTTACACTAAATAATTAAAACTTCAACAATATTTATTAGTATTATAGCTATTCATTAGTTTTAGTTGTATAAAAAACGATTTTCATATGCACTCTTTCTCTCTCTCTCTTAGCTCTTATATTTTGCAGGAATAAATTTTATTTTGTATTTAAAATATGAAATTCTTGTGATTAGATATCATAATGAATATTCTTTTATATTGTTACAGTGAATAACGTCTTATATTATTATAATTTTCTAATTATAAATGCTCTAAATATTTAATATTGAATATCCATCACCAATTATTTGTTCAAGTTTTTGGGCGTCGAACTATTTGGTCATCGACCCAATACGCCCTTGACACCCAGAATCTTGTTTGGTCGGATTAAAGAGAGATAAAATATAATTTAAAATGCTCACTTTCATGAAATGAAAACAAGATTCAGTTTCATTTTTATTTTCAAATATTTTGAAAAATTAAAATTAATTTTTTGCTTACAAAATTAAAAATAAGTTAAAGAGTTTACAATTCGGTACTTAACTAATTCACAATTTAGTTAAGAACCGTTCAAAGCAATGTGTTACTTCGAGACTTATAAAGTGTTTACAATTCTTATCGTCAAAATTATACAATATTAAGTTTGGAGACTAATAAATCACGCTATAAATTAGATATTTTTAGAACTATTATGCACAGTGTTATGATACAATAACAACACGTTTTCCCTTATGGCATTTATTATAAAATAAAAAGTATTTATATACAGAGAGTATTTTGTTGTATCCGGACACATTGAAGTAAATCATGCGTCTAAATGTTGTTTTTTATTACTTCCTTAGGGATCTCACCGAGACGAAAAGTCCGATAGAAACTTAGTGCCTTGATACTTTTGAAGTTTTATGAGACTGCAAGAAAAAATAATTAATTTAAGTGCATTCTTGAAAGAGTTACATAAAAAAACTACGTTGTAATAAAAGAGAAAATTAGACTCTCTTCAAATGCATTATTGAAGAATTTAGTTCCTGTATTTTTTTAATTATTTATTTCTCCTGTTGTTCGATTATTCAATATTACAGTATTCGTATTTAATTATTCGTCTGATTTTTATTTTTATTGTATATTTTTCAGCTTTAAAGATTTTATTTAGCGATAAATCATTTTTCCCCTTTCTTTTCTAAGAAACCTGTTGAAAAATTTTTCTCTCTTGTCGATTATAAATGAATTTATTTCAAATACAGTTCAATTTCTGTATTATTTTGCTCTTAATAGTCCTGTAATGGTTTTTTAAAAATAAAAATAAATCTCATGTCTATTCATATTTCTAATTATATTTCAAATATGTCGAACTCGAGAAATATCATAATATATTTTCAACATTAAAATTAACATGTTAATTAAAAATTATTATTATGTTCATAATTTTATAAATAGTAGCAATTCGTACTGTTGAAACTGATATTATTTAAATTATGCTATATTATTATTATATATAGCAATAGCATCTGCTTATGAAAGCAATTTAAATGTAACTAAGGAGATAAAAGAGAAAATAAAATTTATATTAAATTATAAATATTGAAATACTATATAGGTAATACCGAAATATTTTTCTGTGAACATTTATATATATAATAATATAATGATGAAATATGATTTAATTGTTTTGTATATAAACTGCATAGAATTATAAACTTATTATTTTATACAGTACTGTTTATGATGAAATTTGTTGCTATATAGTTCAAATATTCTTTTAAAAGGAAGATTAAGAGATTTAATATAACCCACTATTATCTTTTAAAATGAGCTGTATTTAGGTCAAGGATGTTCACAGTGAAATAGTCTGTATCATCACATCAGATAATTATAATTCGACTTTAAATATTAACATCATTGCTTTGTTCTCATCTTGATCGTTGTACTGTTTTCTAACTACTATCATTTAAAAGACGTGCATCGTTTATCACAAAATTTTTACACATGCTATTGTATTATATAGAAAAACAAATGCTGTTTTACATCTGAAGTATATAAGATTTTAATTTTAGGGATAGAGATTATTTATTTAATGAAACTATAATTTATAAAAAACAAATTGTAATTTTTACGATGTTCTTTTTATTTTATATCAGGAGCTACTACGACACATCCTTGACTTTCCACCTATGACACGTTCTAGTTGTCAGGAAAATTAATGTTAACCTTGACACTGCACTGGCTTAACAGATTTATTCAATTGCATTACTCATTTCCCTTTTTCGTTTTAAGATGAAAATGTTTAAGAATGTGTAAAATGGTATTTCAAATTTAGTCACGACATCACGATAAGATAAAATATAGGGCACATAGTGGGTGTCGGTGTATCACACTTTCCTATATACCACCCGAATTATTCCACTCCCTTTTCATCGTGATTGTGCGAATAGGTCATCCCTGTCACGTTTATAAAATAAAATAAAATATATTAAGCGTGAGGTTTTCAATCTAATTTTTATTTTCTTTGCAGTTTCGACAACAAGATGGCGGCACCGTTTTTGGCGTTTGTTGTCTTGTGTCAGGTAAGTAAGCATTCAAAAATCTTGTAATATTACTGTTTCAGTTATAAATTTAATATTTTATGCGATGTTGCTTCATAAAATGAATAATTAAATGTTTTTCAGATATTGTTTCCAATGGCATTTGCAATGGATAAGCGAAGTTAGTATGAATGTTTTTTGCGTTATTCAATAATTCCAAAATAATAACAATAAATAAAAACATTTATATCATTTAAAAAAACATAACATTTCATAATTTATAAGTTTGAAAACATTATTCATAAAATTATTCAAAAATTAATTTCGTCAATAAAAAACTTTTATGCATTTTATTAATTATATGTAAATGATTTTGAATGAAAAAACATTTAAAAATTTAAGCTTTATAGTATATAAAAGTTATAAGAACTTAAACATATTTAATGCTTAATCTTTACAAATGTATTTGAAATTAGTTCTTGAGATTTAAGATTATCAAGATAATTATTTAAGATTAAAATAGTTTCAAGACAATTATTTGAGATTAAAGATAACCTTGGCCATTTTTTATATAGAATAGAATATTTTGTAGCCTACATAAGATTTGCAGTTTATC
The DNA here is from genome assembly GCA_000484575.1 of Olivierus martensii. NCBI lineage: Eukaryota > Metazoa > Arthropoda > Arachnida > Scorpiones > Buthidae > Olivierus > Olivierus martensii. The sequence continues at coordinate 16,966 of AYEL01045095.1, forward strand.
TCGAATTGATAGATGTAACAATAATCTATTGTTGTTAGATTCATCAATTATTTGAAAAGACTTAATGATTTTTAAATAGATTATAAATTCCCGGAAGAAAAAGTGTTACAAGGGTTTTCTGTTATAAAATAAACCTAAATATAATAAAAAATGAATTAAAATTAAATTATCAGATTAACACAAATTAAATTTTGTTATTATAATGAAATATTTCACAAATGGTAATATTTAATTACATTGAGAAAGTTCATAAAATTGCAATACAATAAGCACATGAGTTATCAGTTATTTATTTAAATTACGATTTAAAAGATTTTTTAATGTTTAATCTTATTTTAAACAATAATATTTTCATATTTAATTGCAGTTACTGTTGATTGTCATAATGATCCCGAAAATATAATTGTGACAATAGATACGGATATACCTTTCTCTGGTATTGCATATGTTTCTTCCAAGTTTAATGATCCTGCATGTTTAACGCATGGACACGGTAATAAGACTACTAAACTTAAGATACCATTTTTAGGATGCGATACTTCAAAAGTAAAAAATTATTTTTTCTTTATTAAATTATTATGTTGAGTTTTATCATGTTTATGAAATTTATTTGTATTTTTAGAAAGATAAAGGATTATTCATGAACAGAATCACTATCCAACAACATCAGTTGATCGTTAGTTCTGGTGATGGAGAATATGAAGTAGGATGCAAAATGTATTCTGGTGATATTCAAATTGATAGTGGAAATGATATGGAAGTCACGTAAGCGGCTATTTAATTTATTTCTTAAAAATAAACAAAAATATTTATATTCAGTTTAATAATTATAAAAATATTAAATAATAAAA
>AYEL01045096.1:0-28525 GCA_000484575.1 Olivierus martensii
CACACGTGTTTAATAATTTTTGTTTCTTATATCAAAAAATTATGGTAACTAATTGTTTTCGATGGAGTATAATCGGTGTCCCGAAAATGCAAGCTGCAAACTTTGGCATGCTTCGATATGGTTTTTCCTGTTTGCTATCTTTAGGGAATAAATGAAACTTAAGTCCTTTATTTTTTTGTGTTGCTATTACATTGAAGAACGCAGCAATTATACGGCATGAGTGCTTCTCTATGATGACAGTTGACTTCTAAGCCTAACTAATACCAACGACGGAGGTGCTGCCGCCTACAGTGTAGATGGTCTATATAAAAAATATAGTAAAAAAATGAAGATAACTAAATTTGCACATACAAACATATATTATGCAGTGTATCCCTAAAATTATATCAATTCAAAATATTGATAACTTTTGTTCCACAGATAATAAAACCAAACAATCTCTAAAATGAAATAGAAGTAATTTGAGTTATTAGCATATTTAATCTTAATCTTAGACTTGTTAAGTTTCAGAATTATTATCATCAATATATACAGGTAGTTCATGCAATTACAAGCTAACTCATTCCTGGAATGGGCTCATTAAGTAAGAACTCATAAACTAAGAATCAATTTCCCGTAGACAATGTTAAAACCAGGAATTCCATTCTCAGTAATGTAATTTCTCCACAAATAAAATTAAGTAAAGGTCAACAAAATCAATAGTGTGTGATTAAATAATGATTTATTTATCTATATAAATGAAAACATAGCATTTAAAATCAAGAAAATTACAATAAAGAAATTATTTGTCATTAATATTAAAGAATTTTTATTCTTCATTATTATTGATAGATAAGTAGATGAGCTTTAATGCAGATGCACTATTATCTTAAACACAATCTGGGAACAGAAGTTATTTACATAATATGCCTAAAAAACAAGAGGACATGCTGCTTCCACTTCACCACTGTCCATTTTGATTTTCAAATTTTGAAGTGGACAACAGTTTCTACAATTTTGGAGCAGACTACAAAACAAATTGTATGATATTGAATAGCTATGTTTATGAATTTAAATGCCTTTCCATTAATGTATAGAATTTATTTATTGCAATTAATGTTCCTATTTTCAATTTTTTTGATACTTCATATTTGAAAAAATTCAAACCAAGAACTATCTGAATATACAAAGTCTTCTATAATTTTGTTATTTATTAAGTGAGATTCATAAACTGAAGAACATCTTCACTAGTATAAATATAAAGTAGAATATTATTTAAAATTAGGTCAAATTGCAGGCAAGTGGATATTTTTTGTGGCTAGTAGATTTAAACTGAATTTCTAAAGAACAGGACTGTAGAGTGAAAATTGTATATATATAGTAATCCTTAATTTAGAAAATTATGCAATTAGTAAGATATGTGATTAGTCAATGTAATTCAAATACACATGACTGTGTACAATGGTCAAATATAGTGAGTGTCAGTGTCAGTTTTGTGTTTTGTTTCTTTACCTGTGTTTTGTTAATAAATTTAACAAACACAAAGCTAAAGGAATCACACTCCAGTATTATATTCTGCCATAATAAAAATAGTGGTAGTGGAAATTTATAGACACATTTCTGACTTAGGATTGCATCAAATTATCATCTGAAATTTTAAACTGAATTCTATCAGAAGTTGAAAAGTTAGTGTAATAAGGTAAAGTGTGTGTGTGTGTGTGTGTGTGTGTGTGTGTGTGTGTGTGCGTGTGCGTGTGCGTGTGCGTGTGCGCACGCATGTCGATTATATTACAGTATGCGTTTTGTAAGTTTTTTGGCAAGTTTTAAAAACAAATCTTTTACATTATCTTTGATCTCAAAACACAATCGTAATTATTGTCAACTTTTAAAGTAGAATGGAAACTTATCTACTTTCAATAAAGATGATTTATTTATAAAAAGTTTTTTAAAATATGCAATAATTTTTGTAAGATGAATTAAATATTTAAAATATTGCAGGCTTCTTACTGAATGGTATATGATACTTGAATACAAATATAAAATTGAAATGTGAACCCATGTAAATATATATAACATTGTAATTCATTATAAAATATACATAATCTATTATTATATTATTTAAATTTTTTGTCTAAAATAGATAAAATTAACTTTTATAGGAAAAGTTAATTTTATCCACTTTTCCTTTTTTCCTGTTATGAAACATAGAAGGAAGTATTAAAACAAAATTTTATTTAAAAGATAAATTTCCCTTTATGATAAATTTAAATATAAAAATATCTGTGTATGTAATGTATAACAAAATCTAAAATTTAATCATGAAGTTAAATATAAAGTAACCTATAAAAAATATTTCAGTAATAATAATTTTAAATGTTAATAATTATTGATCTAGAAAGAATAAAAATTTGCCATTACTTTATGCTTGAAAGAAACAAATTTTTATTTAGCTGTAATAAACAATATAAATTTTTAAATACAAAGGTTTAGTTTCCTGAAATCATTAACATTGTTATTTTCCTGAAATCATTAACATTGTTATAAACTGTTTAAATATAAAAAAATTTTCATAATCATGCAATGTAACAAATTTGGAATTTGTATATGAAGCAGCTAAGTTTTTCTGGAATGTACTGAATTATGATTTAAATTATTTTCTAAATATTTCAAATTAATTCATTTATACTGTCTATGTGTATATGTGTGTCTGTGATATATATATAAATATATATACACTATGTATGTATGTTTTGATTTTCCTTAATAATGTAATTAGGAAATATTTTACATATGGAAAGAAACAATTACTTTTGCAATGTCAAAAATTTTCCTTATGAATAAGACTGTAATTAACTGTAGAATACTAATGATATGATAGTTAATCAATTGAAAAAATTAAGAAATTGTTATATATTTATATTTCAAAAGAAATTTTAAATATAGTAATTTGTAAAATCTGGAATTAATCTCTATATTGAATCCATTTGAAAATATATATATATGATAAGTTAATTTATTATTAAAAATAATTGCTGAATGTAAATTTTAAATTACAATTTTGTACATATTTCATATAACTGATCCCTTTTGTAATTTATACATCTATTGTATACATAAAAAGTATAAGTCCTTTATAGCACAAGTTTACAGTGGAAAAAGTTTAAAAAGCACGACAGAATTACCAACAGTTAATTACGATACATATAATGGCAAACCATATCAATATTTCTATGGAATTGCTCAAATATCTTCAGTTAAAGAAAGATGTATGATTAAAGTAGATGTGAAAAACAAAGCTATACTAAAATGGCATGAAGAAAATGCATCTCCATCAGAAGCAATTTTTGTCCAGAAACCAAATTCTACTGTCGAAGATGATGGAGTGATCTTGTTTTCTGTGTTATATGACGACAACGATCAGAAAGTTTCTCTCATTGTTTTAGATGCACAAAATTTTAATGAATTAGCAAGAGCAGATTTTCTTACTGAATCGACTATAACTCCTGATTTTCATGGTATGTTTCTTAAAAACTAGATGTATTTCTAAAAATCATTTCTATAAGTTTAACTATTGTTTAAATATTATATTATAAATAATCAATAAATTTATGTACATCTGATTTTATTAAAATTTGCAATTGCTTTAATGTAAATTTTAAAAATAAGATTTACAACATTTAAAATCTTTTATGATTAATGATATTCATACTGTTAATTTTTTTATAAAAAAATTATTTCCTCTATATAAAATATAAATTTTGTTATTATATTATTTGTTGTTGTTGCTTTAAATGAAATTCATAATTTATTTAAGCTATTAAGGCCCTCATAGATCAAAATTAATACTTCTACAGTTACATATGCAGATACAATTTTAAGGACATTTATAATCTTTTTACTGTTAACATTTTAATAATGTAAACTGTTAACAGATCTCAATTATATATCAACTTTGTAAATCTCTGTGACGTTTGTTAATGTTATAATATCTGAAATCAAAAATATGATGTAACATAAGTTATGTACTATTAATAGTTTTTATATAATAAAATTTTTTGATTAAAATTTCGGTGTATTGTATTAATAATATAATTTTTAAATCATCATTCATTCAATAACACAATTCTGCAACTCTTATGTATGATACATATAAAATATATGCAGTAGATTATCGATTATCTGGGGTTAATCCGCCATCCTGAAATGATGTTTAATTATCGATATTTTATCTTCGATGTGATATATGACAGATGTTAAACGCCCCAGATTAGTTTCTTTATTATCTCTTGGATAATTAGTGATAAAAATTAGAATCAAATTAAAATTACAAAATTTGTTATAACTTCTTTTTACAAATAAATAAATTTCCTTTTTAACTTTTTCAATAAATTAAAGACATCTGAACATACAGTGACTCTCATGGATATTCGTACGAATAGTGAAATCTTTATTTATCCTTAATTAAACACAAATAAATAAATTTCCTTTTTAACTTTTTCAATAAATTAAAGACATTTGAACATATGTATGTATGCAATTTATTTATTTTTTCATATTAAATGCGTATTAGTTATAATTCCAATTCTTTTGAGTATTTTGCGGATTATCCGGGGAAAGGGTTATCACCGTGAAATTAATATTCCCGAATCAATCGGTTAATCGGGAAACTAATATACAGTATATTGCACATATACAGGTAGGCCTCGATTAGTGCGAGTTCGAATAATGCGATTTCGGATTGCCAATAGGTAGGCCTCGATTAGTGCGAGTTCGAATAATGCGATTTCGATTAATACAGGTAGGCCTCAATTAGTGCGAGTTCGAATAATGCGATTTCGATTAGTATAGGCCTCGATTAGTGTGAGTTCGAATAATGCGATATTCGATTAGTGCACATTAAAAAAATGATACATTTTTCAGTTAGTGTGAGCAAATATTCAATTAATGTGAGTTGTAAGCACGAGCAAATATTCGATTAATGAGAGTTTATACCGTTTTTCAGTTAGTGCGAGCAAATATTCGTTTAATGCGAGTCACCGTTTTTCAGTTAGTGCGAGCAAATATTCGATTAATGTGAGTTGCATCGTTTTTCAGTTAGTGCGAGCAAATATTCGATTAATGCCAGTTGTAAGCATAGACCAGTGAGTTCGAATAATGCGATATTCAATTAGTGCGACTTATAAAAATGATACATTCGAATAATGCGATATTCGATTAGTGCGACTTATAAAAATGATACCGTTTAATTTCGATTAGTGCGACTTATAAAATTGATACCATTTTTCAGTTAGTGTGAGTTTGAATAATGCGATATTCAATTAGTGCAACTTATAAAAATGATACCGTTTCGAGCAAATATTCGATTAATGCGAGTTGTAAGTATAGACCAGTCTTACTAACAAAGGTCTGTGATTAATGCGAATTGTAAGCATAGACCAGTCTTACTAACAAAGATCCGTCCCCTTTTACAACTTATAAAAATGATACCGTTTTTCACTTAGTGCGAGCAAATATTCGAATAATGCGAGTTGTAAGTATAGACCAGTCTTACTAAGAAAACTCCGCCTCCTTTTATGATGTCAATTAACAAATTACCTTTAATTTTCGGTTAGTAAACAAAATTATTTGCCTATTGCCTATTGCTGTGCTATCGATATTATTTATTTTCTTTTGTTTATTACCTGATTTCTTTATTTAGATTACGCTACAGCAAAAAATGGAAGTGATTGAGCGACATAAAAGCATACTTTGTTAAATTTTTTATACTTTGTTATATCTTTACAAAATTATTTGCCTATAATATTGCTGTGCTACCGATATTATTTATTTTCTAACAGTCCAAAAACAGTCACTTGGCTTTGAAGGGGTTCACCAGAAAGCTGGGCTTTTTGCCGTTAACTGTTTAACATTACTATTATTTAGCTTTGCTATCGTATACAGTACATACAGTATAGTACAGAATTTTCTTGTTAAAAATTTCTCATTGGTTCATTAACTTTAGCTTATTAGTTCTATCTGTCACTAATTTACTGATTCAATAAAGTTGCAATGCTTAATTGCAAATCGGAACTAATTATTTACTGATTCAATAAAGTGGCAATGCTCCAATTGCAAATCGGACTATTCACTCAATTCTCGACCCAGAATTGGCGGTAGCTTGCAAATCGGCCTATTCACTCAATTCTCGACCCAGAATTGGCGGCCACAAACTGGATTATTCGCTCAATTCTTGACCAGAATTGGCGGCCAGGTGGCACTCAAATTCCGCTTTCGATTCGCTATTTTGGTTTCGACGGCCAGGGCTCTCAACGTCTGCTTTCGATTCATTATTTTGGTTTTGATTTGGTGGTTGGTTTGATGATGGTATGAGATGCAATTCCTGGTAAGTTATTAATTTAGATGATGAACAACGATGTAAAATATGAAAATAAATATTTCTTAAACAGTTAGTGTTAAGTTAGTATTGTAGTTATTCATAGTGAGGTTGGCTAATGGCCGGAATCTCACAAAGCAAGAACCAATTACCATATTTTACATATAGTTAATACTTCAAATAATGCGAATTCGAATAGTGCGAGAAATTCGTGGAACCAATTATTCGCACTAATCAAGGCCTACCTGTATTTAAAATTTTAGAGCTTGCTTGATATAACAATAATATTATATGTAAAATTTGAATTAATGTAATATAATGATCTCAGGCACCATAAACTATGAATAATAATATATTTAGCTGGGCCTTCTAAATATTTACCAAGATTTGTTCTTCTGAAATCAGAGCTATTTACTATATTTAGGAAAACTTGTTATAGTTAATGACAAATCATTTTCATCAAATAGCTAGTTTATAACATAATATATGTATTATAATATGGCATAGATATGGAATTTATCAATTGATAAAGGATTATATTTTTTATTAAGATCTAATTATGTATGCCAATTTTTTCAAAAGTCACAATGGATAACATATAATATTTCCCCTAATTTTTCCAAGTCAAATGAGGATATATGTAAATAAATACAATATATAAATCAATCAATATATATATTGTATTAATATTGGCAAAAGTTAAATATAATTACTCCTGCAAATCATTTTAAATTATTTGAATTTCATTTAATATAAAAAACCTCTTTGCTTTTCTTCAACTTCTTCTCTATATTTCTCTAAAATAGCTTCGTCTGCATCTTTAGAAATAGCAGTTTCAGCATCTAGTCCATGAAGATGATGCCAAATTGCAACTATAGAAAAAAATAATAATATGTTAATAAAATAATAAAATCTCTATATCAGACCATTTTTTGATCTTCAGTAGGATAGACCAGAAAAATGATCTGAAAATTTAAAATATATTTAAATTTTTCTGAAATTCGATTATATCTGTTTTTCTGATATAACAACTCAGTGGTCACTTAGATAACAAAATGTTTATAACTGAGCTTTCATTACTGTTGGTTCTTGAGAGCCAAGAATAGAGAGGAGATGTTATTTTTATCCAAAATCTGCTTTTCTTCAATAAAAACTTTATATACAAGCACTATAAAAACCAATTATTCGCGCTAATCGAGGCCTACCTGTATTTTGAAATTTTTTCCAGAACATTTTGGTAAAATTTGTAATTGAAAATAATATTTATTCATGATGTGCAGCTAAACATAATTTACATATAGGTATGGCAATTAATAGACTCTTAACTAATTTCTCTCATGGGCTTTCTATGGATTAAAATTAATAGATGTTTGTAATAACTGAATATTGATGCTGTTGAACGTGTAACTTTGAAATTTATAATATTGTCTTAATTTTCACCTAATGATAAATTGAGACTTGAGTTTTCAATCACACTATTCAATACTGCTAGGAATGTGTGGTTTGGAACACAGAATTAATGTTTTCAACATATACATGTTTGTTTAGAAAATTGTCTGTTCTCTTACAAAAATTTATAGGATGTTTTCTTTTTTTTTCACCTGCAGAGGACTTCTATGATCACATATGTATATTCAGTTTTCCAATTGATTAGTCTTATGGGGAACAATATAAAAACTTTGAGGAAAAACTAAAATAGCATGTATATCGTATCTTGTATTTTGGACTAAATTCAGGTACAATTGCAGTGATTGCAAAAATGGCACTGATCAAAAGGGAGTCAAACCATAAAAATATCTTTATGGAATCAGGGATCGAATAGGATTTGTTGTCCTGGTTTCTTAATTTAACTTTATTATTATTTTAAACTTGATTAATCAGGGGGCCAGAAAAATCATGACAAAAGCTAAATTTAGCTCACAAGCAATCAACTGGACAATTCTATTTTAGATCATAAGTATTTATCAATATGCAATATTATAAATAATGCATACTTCATATTGTTAAATATAACTATATGAATATAATATAAGATCATAAAAACAAAAAATTAAGAAAACCAAAATGGCCAATAACCAAAGCTTTTTATATTAGATATCCATTATATTTAATATGATACTTAATAATATGTATGCAAAATACTTGCCATTAATAACTGGCTGGAAAACAGCAAGGCCACTGAAACGCTCTACAGCATAATCTAAAATGCATCCTCCTACACTAATATGAAAATAAATAAAGTATTATAAACATACACCTTTTTAAATCTATCAATATTATACTGTAGTGAAAATAAACAATGTTTCAAAATAATATTATTATTATTAATACCTAGAAATTAATACAGCACTAATAACTGGAATCCATCCACTGTAAAGAATTTTCTCTGTATATTTATTACCTCGAGCTATAGCACCCCATAAAGGAATTAAAAGCAAGAAGACAACAACTAATGAAGGGGCTAGCCATAAATCTACATCTAGAAAAGAATATATTTTGTTATAAGAAATAAAACAGATCAATTATAACTATAATTTTATAAATTCTTTATTATTAATATTCCATCAATAAGATATTTTATATTATTGATAATCATAACAAAGCCAATTAAATTAATTCTATGATTTAAAAGTTCATTAAATATTTTATAATTAAATTTTATATATATTATAGGATTATTACTTGTCATGTGATTTATAAACAGGTTAAAAAGATTGCAATTTGTTAAAGTTATAAGGATTCATTGAATTTAAAGGACTAAATTACTTTTTTTAATGATTTGATTTCCTAAACTTTTATTTAATTAAAATTCTTTTAATTGGCAAAAAAAAAAACAGCAATATTCTTTAAAAGCAATAATTAAAAAATAGAACTAATAACCTAAGTTAATGAACCAATCTGGAACTAATTTACTGATTCAATAAAGTTACAATGCTTAATCGCAAATTGGACTATTCGCTCAATTCTTGACCCAGAATTGGCGGCCAGGTGGCACTCAAATTCCGCTTTCGATTCGCTATTTTGGTTTCGATTTGGCGGTTGGTTTGAGCGCTTTTGATTCGCTATTTTAGTTTTGATTTGGCGGTTGGTTTGATGATGCTTTCGATTCGCTATTTTGGTTTCGATTTGGCGGTTGGTTTGATGATATATGAAATGCAGTTCCTGGTAAGTTATTAATTTAGATGATGAACAACGATGTAAAATATGAAAATAATAAGTTATTAATTTAGATGATGAACAATGATGTAAAATATGAAAATAATAGTTATTAATTTAGATGATGAACAACGATGTAAAATATGAAAATAAATATTTCTTAAGTGATGAACAACGATGTAAAATATGAAAATAAATATTTCTTAAACAATTGCTGTGAGGTTAGCGTGGTTATTCATCGTGAAACTTAGCTAATGGCCGGAATCTCACAAGATCGGCTGAAAATAAATATTTTTTAAACAGTTAGTGTTAAGTTTATTGTGGTTAACATCGTGAAGGTTGGCTAATGGCCGGAATCTCACAAAGCAAGAACCTTCGTGAAACTTAGCTAATGGCCGGAATCTCACAAAGCAAGAACCAATCGTCATGAGGTTAGCTAATGGCCAAAATCTCACAAAGCGAGAACCAATTACCATATTTTACATATAGTTAATACTTCGAATAGTGCGAAATTCGTGGAACCAATTATTTGTACTAATCGAGGCCTACCTGTAATTCGTGAACCAATTATTCGTATTAATTGAGGCCAACTGGCAAGAATCAACGTTAATGATGATGAGTTCGAGAGTCTCATATATTTAAGGAGAAAATGCATTTCATCATGAATAACATCTTCAATTCTCCTATAAATAAATATAAAAAAAATGTAAAAACTTAATTGATAGCCAATTATTACAAGATGTTGATAAGTTTGCAATTGGTACATATCTTTGCCAGTTTTCCAAAATTGATATACCTGAACAGTTGAATGGATATTTTGAAGTTTTTTTGTTTTACAGTATTTCTTTTTTATATATTCCATATTTCTGTTCAACTAACATGTATCAGTCATGAAATTTACCAACATCTTGCAATGATGATTAATCTGTTGTTTATACCCTTTACAACGAAAGATGAGCTGTCTTATATGGTAAAGAGCTTATGGATTACAAAGGTCAATTCATCCAATAGAATAACCAATTTCTGTTTTGTTCATCCAATAGCAGTTTACTTTTTATCATCACTAATAATTTGAAATGTTTATTATCTTTTAAAAATTCCTAAATTAATACTTTTATATTTCAAGGTTAGGTTATTAAATATTAAATTAAATCTCTAATAACTTAAAATTAAATACAACGAATGTTGTCATTGTCCTTTTGTATTTAGCAGTAATGGTGGATAATGCAGTTGTTTGTAAGCGAGGAGAAACATTGTTCAGTCAAGCTAGAAATGCTATTTTAAATGTGTATGAACTTTAAAAGGAGCAGAAATCTTGCAAAATGACATCTTCAACGAAACTTCACTCAATATTGTTATTTTTATATCAACAATTAAAAGAATTGTAATCGAAGGAAGCAAAATAGCAGATGATGACCTGGAAATGGAAAACATGCCAGTTAAATTGTAAATACTTGGAAAGAAAAGGCATTTTAGTATTTATAAAGTAAATGTTAAAATATTTTAATCAAATTACTATGTTTTTAAATCAAACATCAAATCAAAAATGATGATAAATTCTCTATTGCGATCCGTTTTACATCTTATTGCTTATCGTTAATTCTAACTGAAAAGACTCTTCGATCATCGAATTTGGCCTTGAAAGTTCTTCTTTCATTGAAAAGGGTATAATTTTTCTTATATTTTCTTGCATCAGTTTTAGAGAATGGTGATGAAGATGCCACTTATAATGAAGTGCATTTTCATCTATTTGTACATGTTTTATTTATTGTTAAATAAAGTTGTTAAAAATTTAATCTAATAGCAGTCCTTAACTAAAACAAATAGGTTTTAGTTAAGGGTCCTTAGCTATTTGTTTTAGTTAAAACCTACTAATATATAAGATTTTTTGACTTTACTTACATATATTAGACTCAATTTTTTAATTGATAGATGGATTAAAAATTGGCTAAAATTTATTTAATTATAGGAATACCTCGATTATCGCGGTTATTGTTGCCATGAAAAATACCGCAATAATCAAATCCGCTATAATCGGGATAAATAATGCATGTAAAATGGGTGATCATTGCCAAGGATTTTTCAAATCTATTGATTAAATTTTATATATGAAGTAAAAAAGAAATGTGTTAAACGTGCTAATCTTCAAAGCTGATCACTACGTTTCTTCTTGATAGCTATAGACTTGATATCATCTTTGTTTCTTTTAGCATTCATTGTAGGGGTAAATAAGAAGAAAAATAAATATCCACATGAGAATCAGCTCTAGAGGTCCCAGCACCCGATGCAGCTTCCTTGTAACATCTATTCAGCAATATTGAGAAAATAATTTTGGCAACCTCCTTCCTAAGTTGCCCTGATACAGTGTATCGTCTGCTTACTGGGTTAAGCTGGTCTTGTTCACATGTACTTCAGGCAAAGGCAGACTATTACTGTTGAGCAGTGAGCAGGCACTGTTGGATAAAAACAAAGTGCTATAGAGAGCTATCTGGAGAGTAAATTTAATTCTGGTTGCATATGTAGTGGGCTACATCTCGAGGCCGTGATAATTCGAATTTGGAGTGCAATAATTGGAATTTTGATATCAAATTATAACTGCGATAAATTGAGAATTGTGATAATCGAGGTATTCCTTTATTTCAATTTATTTTTAAATTAATGCTAGGATTATTTGTTTATTATTTGAGTAACTAATTAAAATAATTAGTCATTAATAATTTTGTAATTAAAAAAATAACAAACAAGCCTTAAAACAGGAAATATTAAATTTTAATAAACTTTTTTATTTCAAAAGTTTTATATTTCCTTCTTTAAGGCTTGTCTGTTATTTTCTTAGTTATGATAAAGTAGAAAATAGGTGGTAGAGTAAAGAAAATTTTGTAATTAAATACGAATTATTGCTTTTGTGTTATTTTATAAATAATACATTATTACTCTCATAGGAGCTGAATTTTTATCTGAAGGTTTATCAAAAGGTGTAGAATTAACAAATGATCTCATGAAAATGGGTGCTTCAAAAATAAGAGAGAAAGTGCATCCAGAAAATAAACCATTGGACGTAGATCCTAGAGTTCAAAAAGGTATTACAATTGCAAGAAATGTATCAGGAACTGTTTTGACTGCTAGTGGTTTTTTAGGTAAACAATAATTTTTATGTATATGTATGTTTATTTGCAGTATATATATATATATCATTTCAATAATATTTTTATAAGCGGTAAAAATATATAATAATTTTAATTCAAATATCATCATAGTTTCAAAACTTGGAAATTTAACTGTTGCTTTGGGCCGGCAATTAGCTCCTCATGTTAAGAAGCAAGGAGAAAGAGCCTTATCAGCTGTATTTAAAACTGATACTGTAGATTCTAAGAAGAAAATGGATGATGTTATGATTGTAGCAGCAGGAGGTCTACAAGGTCTGTATAAATATATCTATATGTATTGTATATTTATTGGATTGTCTGAAAAGTCATGATGCATTTTTTCTATGTTTTAAAAAGTGTATTTATTTATATAAAAAACAAAGATTGATCAAAGATATATTTCCTATTTTGCTCGATAATCTTTTGCCATCTTTTAGGGAGCTTCATAATTCCTCTTTCATAGAAGGACTTGTTTTTATCAGTGAAAAACTGAACAAGGTGCTGATTTACAATCTTATCTGAATTAAACATCATACCACACAAGGAGTTTTGAAGAGAGCAAAACAAGTGGAAGTCTGATGGCATAAGGTCAGGCGAGTATGGTGGGTGTGGCAACATATCCCATCAAAGCTCTAATATTTTTTGGCAGGTGATCAAACTTGTGTGTGGTCTGTTGTCATGATAGAACACAACTCCTTTACAATTAACAAGTTCTGGATGATGGATTCGTTCAAACTGTTCAATTGTCGACAGTACACTTCTGAATTGATTGTTTATTTCTTTGGTAGAATCTCAAAAAACATGACACCACTCTGAGAGTATAATCTTCCTCTGATGAATGTCTGCTTTCAATGTTGTTTGAGGTGGATCATCACACCGGGACCAAGACCGTTTGTGCATCACGTTGTTTACAACAACATGATGCACAAATGGTCCATGCCAGTTATCAATCACTTCAAAAAAAGATCATTTTCCTCATATTTAATGAGCATGTCGCAGGTATTTATCTGTGCTATCAAATGAACTTCTTTGAGTTCATGAGGAACCCAAATATCGAGCTTGCTTATGTATCCCAGGTATAGCATCAAATTTTATCACGATTTAAAATCCGGACGGTTTTTGTTTGCTTCGAATAATTTTATTTTTTCGATGTTTAAATTATTATTTTCAATTATATTATCCTCACAATTATTTTAAATAAATAAACTATTAATTTATGAAGCTTAATGTAATTTAAATCAGAACAACATGAAATAAACAAATACTTTATTCTTTGGAATTATAGTTAAGTACAATCAACGAATACAATTAATTTCAAACAGCCATATACAGTATAACTCTTTCTCTTAAGAGCGACTTACAGTTTTACTAATTATTTATTTTAAAAATGATAATTGGTTCTGCCTTTTTTTTAAACATTGTAGGAGCTGCAAAATTAATTAGTTCTTCTTCAGTGTACAGGTAAAGCAGTTCTCTTCAAAATTTTAATTGTTGTTTCAAATTATCCAGTTTAGCATCATTTATCTTTTCTTTAATAGAATTCTCCCATAGTTTTGTATCTAAAAAGTAAAGGAAACGTTATTCAGTTGAGTTTCACTGTGCCACGTTTTAGAGCGACTTACAGTTTTACTAATTATTTATTTTTAAAATGATAATTGGTTCTGCCTTTTTTTTTTAAACATTGTAGGAGCTGCAAAATTAATTAGTTCTTCAGTGTACAGGTAAAGCAGTTCTCTTCAAAATTTTAATTGTTGTTTCAAATTATCCAGTTTAGCATCATTTATCTTTCCTTTAATAGAATTCTCCCATAGTTTTGTATCTAAAAAATAAAGGAAACGTCATTGAGTTTCACTGTGCCACGTTTTATGTATCATTCTATTATTTATTAGGTATTAGTACATATCAAATTTTAACAATAACTATTTCTAAATTACTTAATGAATAATTATGTTCTTTTATTATCAAATATTAATAGATACAGTACAGTATATACATAAATGATTAAATAAGCTTATCTTGCTTTGTTTGTGGGAAATCTAAAAAGAGACACATCATTTGTTTTGGCTTCTCTTCATAAAATGAACATTCTTTTTCTTTGGAAGCCTCCATCTCTTCAATTAATAAAGATGAAATTGAAAAATGTGATTCGAATTTCTCACAAAATGAACATTCTTTTGCTTTGGAAGCCTCCATCTCTTCAATTAATAAAGATGAAATTGAAAAATGTGATTCGAATTTCTTTTTTGAAAAACGAAAAAGCAAATATATCAATAGACAACGATAGCACGTGGACGGGTTGTCGAATCTATAGATAGCAAGTGGGTATAATGATGCAATATTGAAAAGTCATCATTACATAGTTTAATTTCATTAATATGTAATGATGAAATATTACACATCGTACGCTAATTATTAATAAATAAAAATTTAATTATTTGGTAAATTCATAAAATGAACATTCTTTTCCTTTGGAAGCCTCCATCTCTTCAATTAATAAAGATGAAATTGAAAAATGTGATTCGAATTTCTTTTTTGAAAAACGAAAAAGCAAATATATCAATAGACAACGATAGCACGTGGACGGGTTGTCGAATCTATAGATAGCAAGTGGGTATAATGATGCAATATTGAAAAGTCATCATTACATAGTTTTATTTCATTCAGAAATATCGTATAGTTTTATTTCATCGTACGCTAATTATTAATAAATAAAAACTTAATTATTTGGTAAATTTATAAAAATTGCAACTCTTGTTAGATAGCGCTACGATCTACTTGTGACGTATATGTTTCCAGTCACGTGGGATAGTTTCCATCTGTGTCTAATCTGTGGTACGTGGTTAGTGGAAAATTAAAGGCATCGTTTTATCTATTCAGACGTGACTTCTTCAACTTATTATTGTGCCATAATAAGAAGTTTACTTTGAAGTCTCTCTAACGAGTGGGTTGAAATATTAGAGCTGATGCACACTATCCAGCCATTCACGGTTAGATCTCAGTCCGGTCAAATATTGTATTTCTGCATTGTTTGTAACGAGCCTGTTCACGTTATGGTTGACAGTTGAGACTCATTCAATCACACACCAATCAGGGTTGATCGGAAAGAATATTTCACAGGAGCGTGACCGAACTTGTATGGAATTATACCAATAGTTTGAATTGCTTTTGTTCGATCAACAGTCATTCTAGCGCTTTTATTGCTTAAAAAATTAAGAAAAGTTAAATACGCAATGAACAACGGAAAACCTATTTAGGATTCTGAAAAAAGATGTGTATAAATTAATATTATTTACCCTCAAGTTTATCTGCATAAATATATACAAAGCGAAATAAATATAGCGATTATTTTTTATTTTCTGCATTGAATTGGTCAAAAACAAACCAAGTTTTTTTGTCAACAGATGACGCCACAGAGTAATATATACAGAGTGCTCACTCATATACACGGAGGTAAGAGATAGATGGAGATGGCATGACGTCACTAAAAGTGAAGCCAGCGATGGATTTCATAAAATTTCTAATAGAAATTATTTAATGCTTAATTATACAATTAAAAAATGAATGTTAGAAAATAAATTAATTAAAAATACTTGAAGAAATGATTGTTTAGTTTTGAATGGAAATGACTTACTCTTACATCATAAATTCTGACCTCAGTATCATAGTATATAGTGTTCAATATACACTCAACTTTTCTCTTTAAGAAAAAACTAATTACTTTGTTATCATTAACTCTAATGAGAAAATGAATTTTTGAATCTTTAACTTCATAATTTGCATATTATACATTAGATTAAAAAAATTTATAAAACAAACAAAATTTCTTTTTGGTTGGAAATTGTTACAAAATATAGATATAAATATATAAAACTCAAAACAAAATATACATAAAATATAAAAAAGTCAGAATATAAGGTTTAATTTGCTATATAAGGATATGTTAATATCATCAAAATTAAAATATGATTCTAGAGGTCATGTTTTATTGCCTTGTTCACAAGCCACTCCCATTGATGCACCACCTCCAAATGATCTTGGAATTCAGCAATTCATAAACACTACTCTCTGTTTACAAATGAAACAGGAACTGCATTTGTTTTGATGTCAGGAAAAGATTTAGGGTTGTCTGAAATTTGATCTCTTTGTTTGTTTATATAATTTTGATAAGGAGGTAGCAAATTACATAATAATTTATTGAAAAACAACAACATAACATAGAAAAATGATTTTTTTGCATTATAGAGTATAGACTTGTCAGAAATAAAGACTTTAATTCAATCAGAAGATGTAGATTAAAAAATAGCGAAAATTTTTTTAATAAAAACTGTTTCTGACAGCTCACATGAAACCTGACACCATTGGGAAAACACGACACTAAAGCAGGGTTAAGAAAAATTTTTATGGCTTTCTAATTACATCGACATCATTGAGCAAAAATTGAGTTCAGAATAAATATATATTTGAATCTTTATTAAAAATTATTCACATTATCAGTTTACAAAATTGAGTTTAGTTTATTTTTTATAAAAAAAAAATCTTATCTCAAAATTCATATCTGCTGAACACACCTGCACCATTATGATCATATGATGTGACTTCACTGTTATATAAGGATCAACTTTCAGCTAATAACTATTGATAATGTTGTTCTAGCCATTTACTTTATTCATATTAATTATGAAGTAAGTTTAAATCTGTTTTGTAAATCTGTGTTCTGTGTTTGTTGTCTGCAGATCCCTAGGGGTCCATAGAATAAATTTAGGGAGTCTATGACTCTGTGATTTATTTAAAAAAGGAGTCTACGCCTCTTAGCTAATTGAGAACTGCTGTTGTAAATTAGAACTATTGTTAAATAAAATTATTAATCATCAGGTAGACACATTGATGTGTAAAGTGCAAGTTTTTAAAATTTGCTTTGAATTTAGATAAAATTTTATACTGTTTTGTATTGATAACTTAGTAAAGATCAGAAGTCTTGAAACAGGTACTTTTACACACAAAAATTTTATTTTCAAAATCACTTTTGGCTTTGCAGCCATCATCAATTGACTTAACAAATCTAGCATTTATAGAAGTTACAGACACTTGTTGTGGAACATGGTTTGAAAAAAGAAGTAAATACTTATTAATTTACACAAAAAAATATATAAAACATATATATTATAACCA
Organism: Olivierus martensii; assembly: GCA_000484575.1. Taxonomy (NCBI): domain Eukaryota; kingdom Metazoa; phylum Arthropoda; class Arachnida; order Scorpiones; family Buthidae; genus Olivierus; species Olivierus martensii. Next base: position 17,824 of record AYEL01045096.1, read on the forward strand.
TGGTAATTTAAACATAAAAAAACAAAATACTACAAACAAAATTAAAAGAAAGTAATAACAATCAAGTTAAATAACATTAACAATATTTTTATTTTTTAGTCTTTCTTTTTGTATCTGCATAAGTTTGATTATTCTCCTATGATATTTATTATCTATCTTTTTATCCATTTTAGCTTGGTCTCATTTAAAGCTAATTTTTAGAAGTGTCTGCTCTCCACTTCGTGGGCTATAGAAAGTTCTCCTTTCTTAACATTCTTCTTATGTTCATCTATTCAGGTTTTTAAATTCTTGTTGGTGTAGCAATACATTTCTTCTATTTTCAGTTTTCATTATATCAAGGAATTGTATATTTATTGCTTAGTTTCTCTAGTTTAAGTTTGTCATTTCTTACAGAATTGAATACAGTGTTTTGCTTAGAGTATGTGATTTTATATCACATGGCTTTCTCAATCAATTTTTGCATTTTAATGATGATCTTGTAATTTATTCTTTTACACTTCTTTTCTTGTTCAGATCTTTCATCCTGTATTTTTATTACATCCTTGTACTTCAAAGATAATTTTCTTAACTGTTTTTTTCTTTAGCCATGGCGTTTTTCTTATAGAAGAATCCAGGCTATTTCTTTACATTTTTCTTTTTTTAGTACTGCAGTGAGTTTTAATTCTTTCTGCAAGAACTCTGATCCCTGTTTTATTATAATAGAAGGGCTCATCAGATCGTGCCAGTATTAAAAATGAGGCATAGATTTCTTTCCTGTATACTCCAATAACATAATCTCCATTTTTAATTTGTATCAGATCATCAAAATAATTAATTTGCACTTGACTGGTTCTCTCTAGCTTTATTTAATGTCCCAAGCTACTATCTCTGAGCATAGTCATTATCTCTGAGTTCTTCTGACATTATGAAAATGCCATCAATAATAGTCTGAGTTAGTCTTTAATACTGGACAGGGATTCTTTTTCCTTTTTCTTTTTACTAATTCTGTTAGAACACTTGCCATGGGACTGCCTATGACAACCCTTTACATAATAATCAAACTAGCACCAAAGGTAGGAACTTTCAAAAACAATACACCAGTTTTTATGGTAGAAGCGCTTTCAATTCTTTATTTGAATCCTCCTCAGCTACTATGGAGGATCCAGGTTCAAATCGCGGGCCCCACCTCTTGGAATAATTTATCGACGATCCGGACCTGACTCGTCGATCCCCGTCCTCACAATTCATCCGACCCCTCTGTAGGAGTAGACAATCTGTGGAAAGTCTTTTTCTTCTTCTTCAGGTAATATGGAGGTTTTAGCTGGCGCTTCTTCCTCCGATTGCGAGGGCTGTGGAAAGCCTAGTTTCGCCGACCACTTAATAATTTTACTGAGTAGAAAGTAGTACCATCTGTTGACAACAGATCGTCTTGAAATTATTTGTTCCAGATGAAATCAATTTCAATTCTGTTATTTTGGTTAATTAGGCGATTGCTATTGACTGTTTCGAAATATTGTTTATTTTCTGATAAATTATTTTTCCGTTATGTATAATTATGATCTGTGCTTTATGTAAATTGCAGTTTTCCATCCTGCAATAGTTGTAAACTGGCAGTTATCTGTTTATTTGCGACGAATGGCAGTTTTATGTTCTTTAATCGTTCATTGAGGGTTCTTGTTTCAACTATGTTTTTCTAAATTTTCCAATTTAACAGTTATCTAACTTCACCAAAACAGCAGGTCAGTAATCTCTCTGATTGAAAAAGGGGCGTAAAATATGCAAAAAATAAAAAAAAGTATGTCTATTTTTCAAATTACAATAAAGTTAACATGAATTATGTTTCTCACACATTTAAATATGTTTTAAACCCCATTATAGATGACCCGATTAGCCGGGTGGAAACGCTTCGACTTTCCACTCTAGAAGACTCGGATCCTCAAGAGGATCCACCTCTTGGAAATACTTATCATGGAGTCCGGGTTTGGTCTTTATACTTCTCTAAGAATGAGTCAGCCCCTTCTCGGGGAAGTATAAAGGTCAGACCCGGACTCCATGGTAAATAGCCTGATGGAGCAAGAGGAATGCTGCTCCCATTACGGGTAGCCTTGGAAGGGCTTGTTTCGCTTCACCACTTAGTATTCTACCTGAATGGAAAGTGATGACATGTATTACCAAAAAAATCCCGATAGTTCTCACTTAAATAACGGAAAAATAAAAATGTATGTTTAACTTTTACAAAACGGACCGATTTGAAATTTGGTTACTCTTCCAAAGTATTTTTCAATAAATAGTAAAAATAAACAATGTAATATCCTGTACGAAAAAATTCATGTGAAAACTAATTAACATTTTTAATAACTTGTAGCTCAATATTTCAATAAACGTACTGACGAGGACTGACTCAAAAGCCGAAAATGCATCGAAGACGTTGAGCAAAAAAAAAAAACAAAGTGAAATTAAAACTTTTCCCCTTGATTTGTGGTTTCCTCAATTTTCCTTTCACTGATCTTATTGAATGTTGATAATTTTTCTCATTCAATCTACTTAGAAGTTTAAAACATCTTTTCTATAATACCATTCACTTTCTTCCAAGAAACAATTATTCACGATGAACCAAACTAAAATATTGTATTTGTGGAATCCGAACCCACAAATCCATCACTGTATTATTTTTCTCTAACTTATAATACGCTAAGTTAGATTTGAAGATATACAAATATAGAAAGTTAATTATGATCTCATCATAAGTTGATTAGATAGTATATTCAATGTTTGAATCTTTATTCTAATCTCTAATACTGTCAAAATTAAGTAAACAATTTCAGATCGCTATTGGAAACGAACTTCGGAAAGTCAGAATGAACCAACTGCATCATTTAACATGGATCTATTCCAAAACAAATCACCAGAACTACATTTCACCGTTATTTGCTCGTGTCAATAAACTGGATATTTACTTAACCAATGAGAGAGTAGTAACTGGAACAGAAACAAATCGCAGTGCAATTTTGGAAACCTGCACTCTAAGACACGTCACTAAACGATAGAACCAATAAACGTACGGGGTGATGTAATTGGAAGAAGTTTGTCCGCCATCTTGGAAATTATAAAATGTTTTCTTTATTATTATACATATATTGAATCGTGAATGTATTTCTTAGTACGAAAATCAATTAAACTTCCCAAACAATATGACTGAAATACAAGTTTCTGGTAGAATAACATTTTGTGGCGAATGCGGTTTTACAGCGGAGTATGATGCAGTTCTGCAGCATTTTCAGGAACAGCATGGAGGTAAGAAAACTGCCAAGTGTGGTTTTTTAAATATTTAAAATATAGTTAAATAGATATCATTAAGTTATCTGAGCGGGTTCGAGAACTGTCTTTACGATCACGTTCGGTTATTCTCAAGAGTTCACGAAGAGAACCCTGGTAACTGGTTCCGTACATTCTTTACTGCTCCGAGTTAGTTTCCGCTTCGAACGTTAATTTTTTGGATTAATTCTGTATCACATTATATTTACATTTTATAATTTTACAATAATTAAAAACATATTAAAGATAATTGAATGAATACTCTTGAACCATTACATCTCTTTTTAAGAAATTCTACTTTTTATTGATTCCACTTTACATGTGATCATATGTTTTTGTATTATTAATTGACAATGAATAACATGGCAAATTTTAGAATTGTTTTAAAATTTGATTGTGTTAGATAAAAGTCATTGTGTATTAATTATTGACATTGATAGAAAACTTGACTAAAACATATTATTTAATTTTTTAGTAATGAAAGTTCTTAATAAATTTTTGCATCTTTGCCAACTTACCATTTATTTATATATAAATTTATTGATTGTGAGAGGATATAAATAAGGGAGACTTTGGAGAGTCTTAGGTCTCCAAAGTCTCCCTTATTTATTGTAAAATCTTGATAGTGACCTTCAGGAAAAGACAAATTTGTCATGTAGAAAATAATATATAATTTACAAATATTAGAAAATTTTCTATATAGATTTCATGTTGTCTAAAACATTTTTATTTTTGATTGTAATTACAAATATATGTTTTAAGAAATTATATAAAAAAAAAAAATGTAATATTGAAGGTGAAGATGTCTATCCTCTATATCAGTTTTATTCTGAATTGATTAATAAAATATTTAATACCAAGATTGTTAAATAAAAAATATGTTTTATAGATTATTAACATCTCAGTGCAATAATCCAGTATCATCATGTTTTCAGATTTATTTCATATTGAAAACTATTAATATTTTGCCAAAAGAGAATACAGATGGTTCTTGACTTTTATACTTAATTGGGTCCTGAAATGTATGCAAAAGTTGAAATGTACAAAAAAAAACAATGTAAAAAAAATGAAAACATGTTTTAAAATATTTTACAATATTAGCAATATTTAAAATATGTATTTTATACCAAAACAGATAAACTGACAATACACAACATAACAAGAGAGGGAGAGTGGCTATAAGGAACCTATAAGGAAGTTTTTGGGATCCATCACAATAAAAATTTAATTTTTTAAATATGTACAAACTGCCTGAATTAGATTAAATATTGAAAACTATTTTAAAATATCGTTAGTTACTAAAATAAAAATTATATGAAAAAAGTTTCTATGTAGAGTGAATGTCTACATCAGTTTTTCTTTAGCAAATATTCTGTTGTTAATGAAAAATTTAACTAACATATTATATCAATTATATTGTTCAATGGGAACTAAATTAAAACAATGCAATGAATGAAAATTGTTTTTCCACATTTTTAGCATATTCTCTGAAACAAAGTGAGGATTATAACTAAGGTAATCAAATGTCCTGGCTTTAAATGGAATGTCTAGGCATTCCAAAAAATGTTTTTGAGATGTTCTTTTATTCTTGTTTTTACAAATCTATATCTCCAATCAGTATTTATCCAGTTTTGTGCATATACAAAAACATGTTATGTTTGTGTATGTATCAATTTGTACTTTACCAGCTATTACCAGTATTATAATATGTATGTACTTTAATTTGCTATTACATGCTCGTAAATATTTTTGTATCACTAACTTCATCTGCATTTTTCATCCCCCATGAATCAAAAAAATATAAAATTTTAAATGTAATAATCCTAAACTTAATCTTGCTTTTATAAAAAACATTATCATTAAGCCAATTAGATCTTAAAAAATAAGATTGCCCTCTAAATAATAAGATTGAGAAATGTCATGCATTCTGTATTATTCATAAAAATGAACTGTACTGAAAAGAGTATTATAATAAATAATAAACATTTTTTTTTTTTAGGCATCTGGGCTTATCTTTTCTGAAATCTGAATATTCATAATTCTTCTATCTGTTGTATCTCTCCCATTAATAATTTTTGAAGTAATTAAGATTTTTGTGGAATTTGGTATGATTATTTTGCCACTAAAGAAAAACTTGATGTCACATGATAGCTTTAATGTTTTAAAAATGTCAATAAAAAACATACCTATATCAATTTAGCAGGGTGATCAATATTCAAAGAAAAAATCAAAATAAAAACAAACAAAAAAAAATTCACATAATACAGTACTATTCAGTGTCCTCTACAGTCATTCTTTTCTTCATATACAGTACATGCACCTTTTATACAAACTCTGAATCCCATATATTCTGATACTTATCTCCTTGTTCTCTCCACTCATTCATTAGTCTTCCTCTTCCACAAATCTACATGTCCAACATATACTTGTTTTTGTTAATTATTTTTCTCTCAAAAATTGAAATATAAAAGCACTATTTGCAAGGTGAAAATAGTTTTATTTGCATATAACCGTTTTCGGACGCATTCCGTCCCTCTTCAGTATGCCTAATTATATTAAACACTAGTTACATAACATACTATTCCCTTTAGTAATAGTATGTTATGTAACTAGTGTTTACTATAGTTAGCCATACTGAAGAGGGACGGAATACGTCCGAAAACGTTATATGCAAATAAAACTATTTTCACCTTGCAAATAAGTGCTTTTATATTTCAACTTTTATATAGTAGCAAGTGGTAAACTGATATGTTTATTTTTCTCTCATTTGCTCTACATATCCAAACCAATTCAAAATTGACTTACTTACTACATCTATTACATGCCTTTTCATTCTATACTGTTTTTATTTCCCCAGAAAGATAGTGTTCAAGACTGAAAAACAATGGTTATCGGATGGTACAAAGTCTGGAATATGCTAGATGGGGAAGTTTTTCCCATCCAAACTCTTGCAACTTGGCATAAGCCATTTTGGCTGTGTGTCGTTTCACAATGCCAACATTCTTTTATGATTAAGAATGTCAGACATTTTTCCTGCAAGACAATCATAGACACTCTAACTGCTGACAATAGACCTTCCCTATAATGATTTGGTTCAGTGATAGAAGCTCATAATGGATTATACCTTTCATATCCCACTAAACATTCATTAAAACCTTATGTGAAACATGTCAAGATTTAGCCACTGCTGCAGGAAGAATATGTTTAGGAAGCTGCTGGTGTTTGTGTTTAATGTTTGGTACAGAATTCATTTTTCATCTCCTATAATCACACTTTTCAAAAATGGCTCCTTTTTTCACAGAAGAGCAAAGAACTGCAAATATACATGAACTTCACTATGTTTTGAAACAGTGAAGATCCTGTAGATTCTTGTGAATAGTTGAATGGGATGAATGGATGATTGCGGCCAATGATTGGTCTATTTCATTGTCTGGTCACCAGAAGCAGTAGTTCTGTGGGACATGTGAAAAATGACATTACTTATGGAATGACCTAATATATCCTAGACCAAGGGTGGGCAAGCTATGGCCCATCGTGACGATTTGTGTGGCCTGTGGTCCATGTACAAGTAAGATTTTTTTAAAAATTTTACCACAAAAATGCTAAATAACATAAACAAGCAACATAATTAATTAATTTTAGATTTTGTATGCTAAAATGCCCCCTTTAAAAAATCTGGAGTGCCCCACTTGACTTTCCGATATTTTTGAATGTATAACCTATTGGGACAATAGGTTGCCCCAAAAGTACTATTCATAGTATTCCTCTACTATGAATACCTCCCTATGAAAGTAAAAAATGTTTTTACTTTCTGATACATGAGGTATTCATAGTACTGCTTGTTAACTTTTATACTTGCAATGAAATATCATTGCAAGTTTATAAAAGTTAACAAAATGGTCAGGATATAAAATTTCAAATAAATTTAATTAACCCTATATTCATCTATCTAAAAATGGCAGGCATTCAATTTTCTGAATGTTTCCTATAATACTTATGAAACAAACACATTCAATATATAGGTTAAGAAAACAGGTGATTAGTTCTCTTTCGAATTATTTGTTTAGTGCTAAGCCAAGAAATGCATTTCTCTCCAAGAATATCATAGTGTTTCTATTATGAAAACTCTGTTTTGATTTAAACTGAATTTAAAACTGCATAAGAAATTTCAAGAATTCCAATGTTAAATTTTGTGAAAAATTTTCCCAGTAAGAATCAAATTGTTTCATATTAATAAACAAATATACATAATGAAATTAATAGAGGCTTTTGCAAATATTGCTAACAAGCTTAAAAATTGGTAAACTAGCATATTGCTTTAACCTTTTTTAATTTTTTACAAGATCTAATAAGATATGAGATTTATATAAAATTCAAGAGAGACTAAAGCAGTTAACTTCAAGCAGTTTTACTTCAATGTTCAAGGTTAACTGCTTTATCCTCTGCTTAAGTTAAAGCAGTTAACCTTAAAGCAGTTTTTAAAAGAATAAATATTTTTCTGCTATATTTTAATATATAAATAAATAAATTTTGTTTATTCTTATATTAACATCATTTTTAAATTATGCAAGTTTTTTTTATAAACTTTCTATTCTTATTTTTTTTTTTTTTAATGGCAATAATTATATTTTTCTGTTCGCTCATTATATCAAAAAATACAGAATTTGTAATACTCATATTTTCAGGGAACTATTTTTTATTAGCTATGATATATTCTTATTAATTTTGAAACAGCTGAGACTTCATTTTAAAATAAAAAATATTTAAAATTTCAGAAAGCTTGTGTTGAACAGTAGTATTTATAACATTGGACAATGTATTCTTTCAATATTTTTATTTTTATAAAATGGCCATATCATTAAAACAAATTTTTACTAGAGATAAATAATGTTTATTCAATATCATATTTTTAAGCAAATAAATCAATACATCCAGCAATGATAGATGTTTTATATATAGGAAATCTATGTATAATCCAATATTTCGACAATATATTTTTTCTCTAACAAAAACTCTAGAAAATTACGGTAATCCTTGCACAACACAGTATTTGTAGAATATGATTTCACTCTAAGATAGTTTAGAATTTCCAGTGAACTTTAATTCTGTATAACAAGATTTTGCAGTACACAAGATTTTATAGGAACCTAGTTATCATCTTATATGGTTTATCTGTATATTTTTAGCATCAATAACTTTAATTAAATTTGCTTAATATACTATACAAATGGATCAATTATTGTAATATTTAATTCTTATGATATAGTATTTTTTAGAAATAAATATTTCTGATCTTTTGAAAACTTTGCTAAAATAATAAAGTTCACAATCAGTTCAGTTTAATTATTATACTTTGACATTTACAGTTAAAGCAGATGGTTCGAGCAACAGTGAAGTGACAATTATCGAAACACCAAATCTGGTAACAGAAGAACCAGTGGATGCCACTTCTGATTATACAGATGCAGAAAGGAATATTATTCAATGGACTAAAGCATCAGAAGCAAAATTAGTGTCTTTAGTAAAGGAGAAAGAAGAAGAATTTAATTCTCCATATATATGAAAAAAACAGTTGTGGAAGATTATATCCGATGAATTGGCTGCAAAACATAATATCGTTGCTTCTGCATCACAGTGTGACAACAAATGGAAATCAATTACTCGTAGATTAAGAAAACAAGAAGAAAGAAATAAGGAAGTAAAGTTTTTATCTAACGAAGAAATAAGTCAATTAAAAAAACTGAAAACAAGCATTATTGAATCTGAACAAATGAGTGATGATAGCAATGGTGCCCAAGCTGATGAACAGGTTTCCATAAATGACAATATTGCTCCAAACTCTCCAGTTTCTGAAGAAGTTTCCATAAATTCCCTCAAGAAGCAGTTAATAAATTATAAAAGACAAAGAGAGGACAGTCCTTCAGATGAACCAAAATGGTTCAAGCAGTTTAGAACAGAATGTCAAAAGCGACATGAAGAAAGGATTGAACTGCAAAATAAATTACTGGAACAACATCGGAACTTAATGATGCAACTCATCCTAACTATGGCAAATATGAAAAAGTGAAATGTTATTTTTAAAATTATGTAATTGCTTAGAGAAAAAATAAAGCAAAATATATATAAATTATTACTTTAATACTGAATAAAAGATGTCATGTTATATAATAGCTAAAATGTTTATAAAGAGATTTTGTTTGTAAAAATTTCAAATAAAATTCCACATAGTTAATAAAAAAATTTGCAGAAATTTTATAAATAAATGATATTTTATTTAAACAGAATTTAGCAGAGAGCATCTTTTAAAAATTTCAAAATACATTACTAAATACACATTCCTCTACTTATAAACTTAGCATGTCTCTGAAGTTTGTTAATAACTCAAAATGAATACTTATAAATACTGAATATATTATATATATTGTACTATATCATATACAGGTAGTTCTCAACTTATGATGGGGTTCCATTACAATGTCTCCACATAAGTCGATTCTGACATAAGAACTTTTTAATTCTTGATTTCTGTTTTAATATTTTCATAAATCAGGTTTCTAGTATTATTTTTCTTACTGGACATGATAGGGTTATGATGCGATATAAAAATTGCAACAAGAGAAATGAACACTTTGATTACTGATTAGCAACTAACGTGCCAAAGAATGTGATAAGTTAAAGTGGATGAATCACACTAGCAGCTATTATGTATTGTTGCAAGGCTTTGCTTGCCAACTAATGGCAATGCTGCAATGCATATACAAAAACAATGTGATGATATATATGTGTATAAATGCAAGCAGCAAAGTTGAGAGAAGTTTTATTATTATTTTTAGCTGTCGTTATAAGTCAAGGACTACCTGTAATACAGTGTGTTCCAACTGATGTTGTATGAACTTGCATTTCAAAATTTTTGCAAAAATGCAAAAACATTTTATACAGTATAAATACTGGAAATATATAAGATGAATTAAATGTTTTCTTAAAAAATTTATAATAATCAAAAGTATGCCACAACTTTGAAAAGATTGAGAACCATTAGTGATATATACAGTGGATTCCGCTTAATTGGGACACGTTGGGCCAAGCCATTTTGTCCCAGTTAAACGAAGTAATGATAAATTCTAAAATAAAATATGTAATTCATAAGTAAATAAATAATAGGTATCTAATTTTTTTACCTATTTTAATGATTTATTAAAATAGGTACCTAATTATTAGTTTTTTTACCGATCTCAGTCTTCAATATTGGGCCGCTGATATTCATGCGTCACCCACTAACTATAGAAATCCATTGATCTAATGTTTCTTTGAGTTCTGCACCCACTAACTATAGAAATCCATTGATCTAATGTTTCTTTGAGTTCTGAATCCTTTCCATCACGCTTTCTTTTCAACGTTCCTGGAATTT